>JAUTBT010084921.1:0-11980 GCA_032361225.1 Lepetodrilus schrolli | reverse complement strand
TGGTCAAAACCAGCGGTGTACTCCCGATTACCCCATATCTCCGTATACCGGCCGATCATTGTGACCAAAGCATTAGTTACGTATGTCAATGACTCTCGCAATCTTTCAAAAAGTTACTCTTTAATTTCCGCAAGCTCATTAAAGCCGATCTTAACCTGACGCTCAGATATTTCGGACATCGCTCAAGTTTAGCAAAAGAATGTCAAAATGTTTCAATTAAACTGTAACTTCCGTTTAATGTTCTTACATTGTATACATGCTTAATGTACGCATTCGCTAACATTATTAAAGTAGGAAGATCGTCGTTGCACGCAATATTACATAATTTTACTGCATAATTTTACGATTTTATTTTTATTTTTGTCTATAAAGGAAAAAGATAGAGAAAACAATCTACGATAACAATATGTCATATTATTACCGTAGATTTTTTCTATACATTTCTATCATATTATATGACATTTCCTACATAGTCGCCTATATGTCTACGTCTACACAACGCCATTCAGTATGTGGTTATTATAGTCAAACGCTGGATCATGATTAAAGTAATGTATGCGTCATTCAATACCAAATTGAAATGCCACGCTGGCGATGCTACTTCCATGGTTTCAAGACATATTAAATCGCGCACAACATCCCTGGCTCGCATTGGACATCAAAGGAGGCAACGTCCACGAGTCTGTCAACATAATTCCTCCATTAGACTAGTCATCAACATCAAACAGATATAATATTGCTGCCCTGTATTGACTCCCTAAGGCACTGACGCAGTTGAAGACTTCCCAGGAACTAATCACACAAACAATAGACGAATTTCCTTGGTAGATTTTCTTCCGCGAGTGATTGACAAACACATGTAGCAAAATTTACAAGAAACATATGAACGGTAGAAAAACTTCTAAATTATTGATATAAACATCAAAGATGTGTTTCAAGATTGGAAACAAATAATTCACAAGAATTGCGAGGAGACCTAAAACGATAACCACAAGGAATATTTTGATCAATATGTATTTCAATTTCCTTGTTGAGGCAATAGGATTGAACAATAGTGATTTAAAAGCATCACGGTTTTGTTTACGTATTTTTGGTCAAACATATTTTTACATGAAAGTATGTAATTTTGACTTGTCTACACAAGTATATTAGACACCCAGCTACATATTCCTCATTTCCCACTAGTTTTCAATATTTTTATGTTTTCATATTTTATTTTATTTATTGGATCGATCCAATAAATACAAAGTGATATGTCGATATGTAAACGCCGACTTCAAATGCGATACTTGTAAGTCGGGGTATATGCATACTAGCTTGTCTAGAATTCTCGTCGGTATTGCCAGGTTAAGGCAAAGGTATATAGAACCGACGCATATTAAGCGTAGCAGGCCTGCAGTTGCCTGCAGAGACCTACAATTTTCTTTGAATATTGAAATACAGAAACTGACACAAAACTAAAAAAAGAAATAGCAGGCTAACAGGAAATGAAAATTAAGTCAACATGATTGCTACATTTTGTAGGTTTCTGGAGTTAAAACAATAACTAGGAGAGACATTTCAAACACAGTACTAAGATTTATCAAAATCTTCAAAAATAGCAATGCACGTTACAGTACGAATCTAAAGTGGATCCAGAATGGCAGATTCAGACTGATCGACCTAATTTATACTAAGGACAGCATAAATAGTCATCAAAACTGGTCAGCAGACGCGTTTCTGTACAGCTACATAAGATGCCATCACATTTCATTTGTTTTCAACAAGTAAAATGTATTAGAATATTCATCAACCCTACCCAACCCACCAACACAAATATAAATATGCATAATCCAATCAAGACAATGTCCAACCTCAAACCATAATACTTCCCTCAAACAAGACGGTAAAGACGGCAAAGACGGTCTGGAGGGATGCCTTCCTCCAGCTTAAAGGCATACAATCACGTTATTGTTTACATAATTCATGGTCAAACGTATTTTTACATGAAAGTGAGCTAGCACAATAAAATATAAAAAATATGGTGGAAATCCAGACTAGTACAAGCAGTACATATGCATGCAAGCCATGTAGACTATCCATAGTTTCAGAGGGTTAAAGTAAATCTAATATATAACTTATATTGATTGGTATGGTATTTATATGAAAGGAGCCCCTGAAATTCTTACCCTCTGAAACCCTGTTCTCCAGTAATCTAGACCTGCTTAACTGCTCTAGGGGGATATTTTGAATAGGAGTATTTTGGTGAGAACAGGGTGTGACACAGACTAGCAAGCCATGATGCGAGTGAAAAAATCTTGAAAGTGGCTTTAAACCCCAAATCAACCAACCAACCTGAGTCTATTAGACTATAGAAAATGTAGATATCACAGTACTTTACCAACTGATTATTCGGGTTTTACCAGAAATGTAAACTTCAATGGAATTTTACCCATCCTACAGCGGTGAAAATATATTTGGAAGTACAAAAATATGTATGCTAAGTGCATGTACTTTGCATGTTTAACTCTAATTCATTGCAAAACGACAACTTAATCTGTGATTGTATGCCTTTAACTGTACGTAACGTAGATTTAAGCATATCACGAACCAAACAGTAATAAACACAATGCTTCCTATAATACAGCCATATTTCAACTTGATGACCACTTCCTCCTACACCGACCCTTAAGAATCTACCCCACCCCCTACCCCCACCCCCACACCCCATGTATAGTTAACCTCACCCATGACCAGGCCTGTGCCTCACGAAAGCTTCTTGACTTCATAGTCGTACGAAATCGTACTTCTTTGATTGTAGCTGTAAATGACGTAAACTTCGACATACGTCCGGACTAACTGTACGACCTTTTGTGAAACATAGCCCTGCTGTTTATGAGGTATTCTTCAATCTGACGACACCCCATGGCAACCGACAGAAAGCGGTCTTCAATACCTGAAGAGTTCTCCTTGACGGACGATGGAGTGGAGGTGACATGGGCGTGCAGCGACTGAAGAAAACTCGTGAACGTCGAACTATGAAGTGAGCCGAACTCGGCCATGTCGGATTCAACTTCTCGATCCAGCACACATACATGCATGTGTCAGAATAACCTCCCCATCACGAACAACCCCAATTGACTGTCAGTTTATATATATACATGGTGATTCACTCTGTGGTAGCAACGTTTAGGGCATTGAAAGTATCGCCAAAGTACATGAACAATAATCTTGTATTTGTTCCACATGATCGCCGTGATCAATTCGCTATGGACATGACACTTTCATACCAGGCTTCAGTTAAAAAACGCTCTGGATCTAAAGACACTATATTAATATCATCCTCAAGACCACAGACATTATGGCTACTTATGTTACGTAGGCATAATGAGCGGGGATTCGACGGTGGGTCAATATAGCTCTTTTCACACATTCGGGCACGATACTATTCTGATTCATACGTGTCAGTCATGATGTAAAACAAAAACATTTTCACATATTTGACACTGCTGTTAGGTATAAATGGTCGGTTAGAAGATTTTGTTTAAATTGGGGTTTAGAGTAGCTTTCAACATTCTTTCACATATCACGGCTTGTCAGTTTAGGGCAGGAGGAAACCTGCAACATCCGTAGCGTTGAATGATGCAGTAAACCTGTGAGCACCGGCTGGTACTAACAGACATTACAACCGTGATGTCAACTTAGTAAATAATATATGATTCAATACTTTAAAGTATAGAATAATTCCCACACTGGATAATTACCACATATATACATCGGTGCTTCATATTTACCAACCTGATTTGCATAAACAATGACTACCTATCAATAAAATGTCCGCTTATGAGCGCTTAAGTCTATGGTTAGATATTATGCGTGGAAATCTGTCATGATCACTATAACTATTCCTGTTCTCCCGTGTTGACATATTTGGCTGATCCCACTACAGCCTACGAGCCTGTCTTGGTTTTGTTTGGGTGTCGAAGCTAAGCTAACATAATACGCGATCAAATATTTGCTCCCTGTAAGAGTGGTAGAGGAACAACTCCGACGATTTACCTGTCAAAATCTGACAGGTATGACACGTCGATGGCAGGTGGCGTGACGTCATGCGGCTTTGTGTTTCGTCTGGACAGCATGTTCATGATCACTATATTAGCATTGAATGTCTGGAGTACGTCTCAACAAGGCATGTTTACATTGTGTCACTATCGTATTTACACATCTCTGCACTCGAACTGGAATTGCTCGTCTTCGGTACATCTTAATATATAGTAATATTACGAGATGTGAACTGGAAAGTCATGTAATTATCGACAGCCACGTACTGTAGAGCGTTGAGTATCGTAAGTAACAGTTGAGTTGAAACATTTGGATGCAATATTGTATTCAATGTCAAGTGACTAAGACTGTTCGCACACACCGTTAACATGGAATTAATTCAATGATATAATTATGCAATGGTTGCACAGGTTGAAGATATTTTTGAAATATATATCTCTGAAGTATACACTTATCATATGGGCTCGAGCAAGATATTTGTCAATAAATTTAGTAAATGCCTTTTCGGCATTTAATAGTTTGTATTTATATAAAGCGTGATGCATAGGCCCTACATTATTTTTAGTTGCAAGTTAAACGGTTGGCCCACTGATTCTATTATAAAGAAAATAAATCTAACTAAAGTATTATTATTTAAAATAATTAAAGTAAAATATAATATACATAATTGCCATAATTACCTTTCGTTTTCAACATCCCTTCGTGAAAGCAGGTAAGGAATGAACACTACTCCTGTCATTGTCAATATGACTACCACACATGCGGCCACCCATGATCGTCTCATAATTCGTCTTGTGGTGCTATAGTGCTATTACTACTTGCACCTCGTCGCTCAGTCAATAAACAGTATACATCAGACAGTGATTCGCACAATGTTGTAATAGAGCCTCCAGAGTTTGGCTGTCATAGCCTCGTCAGCCTTGAATTACGCTTGTGGCCGTCGGTTTGATGTGCTGGGTAGGAGAACATCCCACATCGTCGTCTGCTTGCGAAC
Organism: Lepetodrilus schrolli; assembly: GCA_032361225.1. Classification (NCBI taxonomy): domain Eukaryota; kingdom Metazoa; phylum Mollusca; class Gastropoda; order Lepetellida; family Lepetodrilidae; genus Lepetodrilus; species Lepetodrilus schrolli. The sequence continues at coordinate 6,945 of JAUTBT010084921.1, read as the reverse complement.
CGCACACATGTATGTATGCTGAGGGCTGAAGCAGAAAATGGATGCATATTTTCAAATGAGTTTGTATACGTATTGTGCTTGCGGTTGTTGCATCTTATTGTAAAGAGCACACCGTGTTGTTATACTGTGATCAGTATAGAATTATCAAACGTTAATCTAATTGCTGGAAACAAAAGCTCCATTGGACGTGATAAACTTGTCGTCTGCTTCCGTTTTGATTGTTTGTGCTCGTGTTGATGACATGCATTGCTAATGTCAATGAAACAGTCGCATGCTAGTTGAAATTGATCAGGTGGTTGACACAAGACAAGAAATGGCAAAATTATATATAACAAACCGAGACATACTTGGCATAAAATAACACAGTATATTGACATGCGGAGCTATATGGTTCAACATATTATGCTATTGCTTTAACGAAATAAGCTGAATAAAACCACTGATAACCACCTTACATATCCGAGTATTACCAACTTGTAATACTGTTAAACTAGAACCAAACCAAACACATTAATGTAACTAAATACCAGCCTCATATATACCCGCAAATACATAGATAAATGAAGGCACACACCACACACCACACACACACACACACACACACACACACACACACGTTTACCTCTCGTGTGGCTGTATCGAGGAAGGCAGGTATGTTGCTAGTGCTGATCGACTGACTCGACTGCATGTCCTCCGTGGCCTGTGTAATACCCTCCATGATGTTGTCATCGTAATGGTCTCCTTGGTATCGAGGCCGCTTCAATCTCTGCGTGTGGGCCGACCTGGTGACCATGTGACATTCGGTGGAGTCAGGAACCGTCCACAACTCACGGTCAATGGTGTCCCCCTGAATGTCTTCTTGTTTGGGGGTCAGGCTCAGCTGGCTGTGGAGAAGAAGAGCAGACCAATGTTCTCTGGTGTTACAAGAGTTACAAGAGTTAGTTACAAGAGTTACAAGAGTTAGTTACAAGAGTTACAAGAGTTACACGAGTTAGTTACAAGAGTTACACGAGTTAGTTACAAGAGTTACAAGAGTTAGTTACAAGAGTTACAAGAGTTACAAGAGTTAGTTACATGAGTTACAAGAGTTAGTTACAAGAGTTACAAGAGTCGTAAATCTCTATATATTTACAGTGTTATCACTCACATAGCACTTCTGGCACTCTGTGGATCACGATTCAGGTTATATTTAATTATTATTATTTGTATCAATTTTTTTAAATTGGGGTTTAGATCCGCTTTCAAGATTCTTTCACTTATATCACGGCTTGTCAGACAGTGCAGCCTATCAATATGGCCTCAGAACGGTAACTTTTGCAAACATTGATGCTGGGCTCCAGGGACTGGATTTGAACTCCAACGAGATCAGGCTGAATTGAGTTTGGATCCGCTTTCATGATTCTGTTGCTTATATCATGGCGGCCAGACTTTGTATGCACATGCCCTGCTTGTGCTAAGCTGGTCTTCTACTAGCTGTTGATGCTAGCATATGAAATATCCTGCTGCAGCCTAATGAGATGGCAGTTTACCTGAAAGTCTCATCAAGTCCTAGGAAGGTCTTCCAGCCTGGGTACCCAGAGTAGTTGTCACGGTTCTTCATCTTCTCCTCTGTGAATGGATAAAAAATAAAAATAATTAGAGATTAACCCACGAGATACAAGTGATTATGGAAAATATGTCGAGTGAAATTAATGTTCACAGTTCCGATCTGCAGCAAGGAACTTTGAACATTAATTTCACTCGGGACATATTTTCCGTAATCAATCGTATGGTTATTCTAATTATTCAACATAACCATTTTAATGGAATATACCATGCCGAAAAACATCTTGGCATAGAAAGGCAACCCCAGTCAACTGTGGAGTATTCATCCACCTATGATGTCAGTCATTGTATGCCTACAACGTCACAATCGTTGAATAACACAAAATGATAAAATCAATACTGTTGATTATAGAAGTTATTCCACAGTAGAAATCCACCACATATATTTAATAATATCATTTTATTAAATACTTAAAACAGTGAAAGTGAGAACAGTGTTATGCTTTGGGGACGCTATAGCTCAGTTTTTACACCTCAAAGGTTCTCCATTTCTTTTACATATTATATCATCTACACACATAAGAATACAAAATATACATATTTATTACCAAGTAAACATAGCCAGGTCCACTTCCTGTAGCATTCTATACTTATGTATGGGAGATACAACTATCGTAGTGCTACAATCATCCCATATACTCAAACAATAGATGGTGGTGAGAAGGGAAGTAACTCTCGGAAATTCATACAGAATTTTCCCCCGACTCCCTGTAGCATTCTATACTTATGTATGGGAGATGCAACTCTCGTAGTGTTACGATCGTCTCAAATACACTCAAATTAATAGATAGTAGTGAGAAGGGAAGTAACTCTTGGAAATTAATACAGGATTTTCCCCACTTCCTGTGTCATTGTATACTTACGTGTCATTCTGTCATACTTGCTGAATGCCTCATCGCGACTCTTCATCAGTGGATACAGTTTTTGCAGCAATGGCTGTCCATTCTTGTGGTTGATGAACTGGCGCAGAATGTCCGGCAGACTCTTCTTGGTCAGGTGCATCTCGTGCTGCGGTGGGGAGAACCTGACGCTGTTCGACTCTGGAAACCACCATTTGCATGTTATTACCGTGTGACGCAACATAATATTAAATAATAATGTGTCTTTCTTAATAGGTGGTTCTTAATATAGTGTGCATAGTAATAAGTGTCCATTCATTTCATTTTATAATAAATAATGTGTCGTAATATTGTGCTAGACTCCTAGTGCTCGCTCATAGCGCTACTCCGATCAATGGATCAGTGTGCACTCATTTCACTTTCTCAACTCCTGGTGGAGTATACAACACAAGCTGCCATTGATTTCATGCGTTAGAAGGTTTACATTCACATTAGCTTCCATCTTATCCTACTGGGTACACATTCACATCTGGGTGGATTGGAACAGTGTGAATCCTAATTAGCACTTTACGCAAGAGTTCTACGTGATTGCATGAGTTAACCTTGAACCCAGGACCTCCAGATTATGACATAGACTTGCCACCTCCAAACAGATCCATTGCTTATTTTATCAGTCAGTGTTTGCAAGCCAATGCCACGTGGTAAAAAGCCCTGCATCACATGTATATTGCATGTTGACTGTTAATAACATTCAGTGGAAAAATAAACTGATAATAGAGCCCATTTATCGATAAAATATAATTTTGGACAACAGTAAGTAACTTTCCTACCTCCATGTTTGAGAGCGACAATGAATGCTCCCGTTACGCCCATGTGGTCTCCATTGACACGTGACTCTGAGAAGCGGATGAGGAATGAACCATTGTCCTGGTTCTGAAGCGTCGTGCGTGTAAGGCTTTTACTGACAAAGCCCTTGATCACCCTGTAACAGTCAAGTCAGAGTTATTGCCCCTTTACCATTTTATAAACAAAATAGGTCATACAATTTGCCAATGTAAAAAATATAAAACAAATTTGTTAAATTCTATATGTACTCTGGGTCACGAGGCCTGCAATTCTGAAATGAATCTTGTCTTGTCTTATCTTATCTTGTCTAATAATTGACATAATAACATAATTAAATATATATTTTGTCCTTTTATATGTAAAAGGTATTCAGTCTACAGTTACGATGTTGTTCCTGACGCAGACATTGATGCCAATGGAATTCGGGATTCAAACCCAGAACCTTTGTAGCTGGCTCGATGTGACAAAAATAATGTCGTCTTTAGGTGTATCAGAATAATACCTGTGTTTTCCGTAACCCGACCGACCCTATTAAAAGAGTGTAACCCTAAATATATTTTCAAGACCTCAACCGACCCTCAACCCTCGTCTTTGACTTGCTCCACTTTCACATTATATATAGGTGTTTGGTACCTTCAAAACACCAACTATAAACAATGAAACATCTCTGTGAAATGATAGAAACCAGTTAATTGCAGCTGCCTCAGAATCGCAGATCATCTCTAACAGCAAGTGAATGTATGCCTTTTAATACAATTGGAAATGCTTAATTGACAAAAATAAAATAAAATATTACAATAAGTTGCCTACCATATGTTTTTATCAATAACAGGTTTCCCTACCTACTCTAATTTGAAACTCCTTAGGCCATAGTTATTTGATTCACTGATTTATGGATCTACCAACCTGACTTTTACCATTTTGGAAAATAGAAGGCCTACATGTTAGTAAAGGGGACGCCGGGATTGATCCAGTCCCGAGTTTGCTTTCTAAAGACAAAATGGGGCAGGTGGTAGCATAGTGGTAGAACGTTGGACATCAGAGCTAAAGGTTCCAGGTTCAAAACTGGACCTGGGGGCCCAGCATCAATGTTCGTAAAAGTTACCTTTCTGACGCGATATTGATAGGCTGCACTGTCTGTAGAGTAGCAGTGCAGTTATCACTCTTGGTCTTGTCAGTACCAGCTGATGCTCGCAGGTTTACTGCAACATTCAGCGCTACGGATGTGGCAGGTTTCCTCCTGCCCTAAACTGACAAGCCGTGATATAAGTGAAGGAATCTTAAACCCCAATAAAAAAAAATTAAAAATTAAAATTAAAATAAAAAGACAAAATAATCTGCAGGCACCAGCCTTGTGGCCTAATAGTAGCTACGCCCCTGTCTCCTCTCCCCCTCCACCTCCCCCTCCCCCTCCCCCCTACCTCTTCCAACACTCATCCTTATGTTAGGTAAACACATGAACATGTTTTATTATCTACAAACCGTGAGTTGCAGTACAATTTATGATCAGTCATGGTCTAGGGGAGCTAACCCTTGAACCAGAAGTACACAGTGTTGTGGGAAATACAACGATGATCCACAGTTTACACAGACCCACAACCGGAGGGAGCAACAATTACGTACCCATCTCTCCACGGGAGCAGCAAATATTTCTCGATGAGATTGAGCACGGCTTGAAACCACTTCCAGAACGAGAACTCCACACTTTTGTCTTTCTTTATGTTCATCTTGCTCTTGAGGAAGTAAAAAACTTTGGTAAGTATTAGAACAATACATGCATACATTTTAAGCAAAAGTAATTACCTCTCGTCTTCAGTGAAGGAATGAATAATTCAATGGCTAATAATTTCCCTAACGGTAAGATTTCCAGAATGAAAATGGATAATATATATTTGGTCAAATTTTCACAATTAAAGTAACACATTTTCATTTGAATTTAAGATCATCTGAATGATTTGGTTGAATATTATATCATAGTTATGAAATATTGCCAAATGTTTTTGCAACACTTCATGGACTTACTAGTATAGGAAACATTAATAATTATTTCTCAACTCGTCAGTAGGAATATGTTTTCATTTATGATAAAGATACACTATGCAAACCCTTCCCTTGCCTAAATTTGGCATGGTTCTAAGTTAGTAATGTGTAAACGATATGACATAATACAGTTATATTACATAATCATTATTTCCATAAAATTAAGAAGTATTGAGAAAGAGGTTTTGAACCCATCTATTAACTCACAACTCGACAACACATACCCGCATGGTCACACATATACCAAGCAGTAACGTGAGGTTGATTGTTAAAAAATAAATCTTTTGAGATAACCCTTATTATTGATTGATGAATTTCATGTGACCAATTGTCATTGGTGTTCAAAAATGTAAATCACTGTTCCATAAAAGAACGGCACCCCTCCATATATTTAGCCAAAGCGTGAAGGGAAATAGTAATACATTAAATAGATAGAATTTGTATTCGGCGATCTAAAAAGTCGTAATTTTGGAATTGGTAGCATTTCCTCACATTGTCCCAAATTAGAGTGGCCTGCGTTAATTAGTTTTTGAGTAATGGTATCAAACAGGGGTTTGTAAGATTACCTGCCAAACTATAGGTATCTCTGTTCTCTCCGAGTACATCCCTGGGATCATATCATAAGGGTATTACACCATTAATACCTGTCATGATAATTGCATACCAAATCCAAATTTTCCAACCAATGAAATCATTTTCCCGATGAATTTGGTGTAAAAATCTATCCAACGAAATTGATTTTAATCATTGTTCTATTTATAGCTCATAAACTGTTTCTCTCTAGATGTGTGTCAGGGGTACCACAAGAAGTGAGTCCTGAACAGAATTAAGTAACCTTGGGTTATATGTGACATATGTAATGACATTTAAAGGTATACAGTGCAGTCTGGCAATAGGTAAGAAAGGGTTAAGGGTGCTAAATGATGATAGAATAAAAAGTATTTTGGTTAGGAAAGGAAATATGATGATAGCTTAAAAGTCTAATTCTCTATAAAAGTGGTAACAGTAGGGCAACTGCTAATGTACTTGTCCACTATAGAGATCTTTTTAATAGTAGGGTTAAAGTGTGTCAAGTGTTCTTTAAAAAGAGGACTTAATACTCTGAGAGCTGCAGGCATATGAGGTTGCCCAAATCACGTGCAAAAAAAGTACTCATTGGAAATTCACTCAAAATAATTGATAATGGACACGGATGGCAATAAAAATGCACTGGTCGATAGATAATTGCCTAATGAGATGTGTCATTTAAATCTGTGTATGAGGGAAGTTTAGTTTGCTCACAGTTATAATCCAACTTTTTCAGTCGAGACGGCGGGAAATTTTATGCCATATTTTGTAAACAGAAGATCAAAGCGATCACCGACACGATGCTTCTACGCTCAAATATAAAATATGTAGTCGACAACAGCCTTGTTTGAATATATAACTTTAATATGAGGATTTGTGAATAAAACTTTGAGTTGAGCATGAAATCATATTCAGAAAAGTTTCATAATCTCGGGGCTAGGTCAAGGTATTATTAGTCTGGCGTACACATCCAGTGATAAACAGCTGATAGAATATTATTGAATCTATGGGCTACCCATATTTCTGAACTCAATAAACTTAGATATGT
>JAUTBT010084920.1:0-11981 GCA_032361225.1 Lepetodrilus schrolli | reverse complement strand
ACATGTTCAATTACATTAAAAGTATGTTAATAGTACATACACATTACCATATTAAACATACAAGTACATGTTCAATGACATTAAAAGTATGTTAATAGTACATACACATTACCATATTAAACATACTAGTACATGTTCAATGACATTAAAAGTATGTTAATAGTACATACACATTACCATATTAAACATACAAGTACATGTTCAATTACATTAAAAGTATGTTAATAGTACATACACATTACCATATTAAACATACAAGTACATGTTCAATGCTGGTGTCATGGTGTCGTCGCAATGCTTGCCATGTACTATAGTGGTTTAAATTAAACCTGAAAATTGCCAAGCCTTCGGGCCTAGACTTTGAATAAGTATATCATTATTTATAACTGTAGCAGTTTGATGTTCATGAAGCGAAAATCGCAAGAATCAACACATACAATCGTGAACTTTTCAAAGAGCTTTTAATATGCGTTACATCTCATGGCAACTTCAACGAGTCATATTTGATTTGTAAATCCCAATTTTTATTTTATTGAAATGTCAAAAATGAAATTGTACTCGCAATCACAGGCGAAGCCAAACTTCATTCAAAGTATGAACCAGAAAATTAAGACCCATAACATTGATCAAAGACTCCATCACTTCCGGGAACAGCTATGACTTTCCATTCGAGGGCTTCTATTTAATCGGGTCTTAAGCTGTGCATTTATTCAACAACACAAAGTTACGAGTTGACCTTGTTGGACTTGTGCAATTTGTCTGTATAATTCCAGTACAGGATGTACATATATGTATGCCATTTGTATTAGTTGATCCTTTCCGACGCGAAGGATGTGTGTTTACTTCATTATTCATCGGATAATCAGTAACATGGCCAGAAATGCTCACAAGTTTACTGAAGAACTATAATTTTTTTAAACACTTTTTTTCTTTTTTCTTTTTTCTTTTTAAATATTTTTTTTTTAAAATTAAGATTTTTTTTATTTCAAATTTATCTCGGATTCACGGATTAACGGATTCGTTAACTATCTGAAACTTGCAAAACCTGCAAGATATCCACTGTCACCACGAGTACAAATAAGTCAAGCGGAAGCTTAAGACGGAAAATTACATATATCGCTGGCTTTGATCCATAACAAGCAACGGTTTATGGACAACGTATTACCACTGTTCCTGGTTCGCAGTACAGTCTTCCAACACCACACTGTGCGCAGTATCAAACCCGTAGGATCCGTTCAGTAGCTAACCCTTGTGTCATCCGGAATTCACGAGGTTTATGAGGTTCGATTGCCCCTAATGTCCGTATTTGGGGCGGCTATGACCATACGGCTTGATTTATCTGACCACCCGTCTGGAGTCCAAGTAATGGGGAGCGGCGTCAATGTTTGACCACCAGGTCCGAGCCGGATGGGCAGTCGATATGCACAATTGGTGATCATGATCACTGGTTCAAGTTTATGAGGTCAATGGAATAAAACATTCTGGTACAATTAGATCACGTTTTGCTCTCTCTGTCTGTCTCTCTCTCACTCTCTCTCTATCTATCTCTCTCTGTGTAGGTCTCTCCTCTCTCTCTCTCCCCTCTCTATCTATCTATATATATGTATATATCTATCTCACTGTCTCTGTCGCTCTCTCACTCTATCACTCTCTATGTATGTATGTCTCTCTCTCCATCCCTCTCTCTATCTATGTATATATTTCTCTCTCTCACTATATTTCTGTCACTGACTCTCTCACTCTATGTCTGCCTGTCTGTCTGTCTTTCACTCCTTCTCTCTCTCTATCTATGCATATATTTCTCTCTCTCACTATATTTTTGTTACTCTCTCTCTCTCTGTTCTTCTCTCTCTCTCTCTCTCTCTCTCTCTCTCTCTCTCTCTCTCTCTCTCTCTCTCTCTCTCTCTCCCTCTCTCTCTATGTATGTATATATTTCTCCATATATTTCTGTCACTATATATTTCTCTGTCGTCCGATATGCTTACTCTCAATTCAGAATTTCCCCTTATGCAACATCCATAAGAATACCGTCTTGCTCTAATATTCCAAGATTATCAGACATTCCGCCTGACATGACATACGGGGTGCCGTCTTATATACTACTATTTGGAGTTTATATAACACATCTGATGGCATATTTAACCCACTTGCGACAATATCACGGAAGTAAATCTACTAAACACCAATATTAGATTTCGGTTAGAAGAATAAATAGGTACACTATATATTGATAACTACAGATAGAAAAGAAGAAAGAAAGTAGTATTAATATTTCAAATACTTGAAAAGTACACAGTTCCGCCGATGCCATGTTGTGGGCAACTAAGGTCAAAATCCTCATACATATTTCATCAGCAACATTGAATAATCCAATAGATAGAATATGACTGATGAATATCAAGGCGATATCACTAACTATTATATAGGATAAACTATTCTACGGATGACTGGGCAATCTGTCAATGTATGTAGAGTGTTCGTAGGTCACTTCTATGGCGGAAGGCCGCTGGTTACAAACTACTGGAGCTGGTCTCTATCGGTTTTGCGCACGGTGTGGAAGTCAATGCAGAAAGCTATGTCACTGTAAATTGCATGAGGCTGCGAAATTAGGCAATCAACCCTTCTTCGTCACACGAAAGTTGTTGCATTGCGTTTTATAGTAAGTACGGATAGGTACTGGTTCTTCAGTTAACCCATGCATCGCAATCTATGTTCAAGGTGATCACCAACAAAATTGTCACCCATGATCAAAATGTTGATAGCTTTAGGAATTAATTATAAAAACACTCTATATCTGGAACACTTTAAAACTATGTTCACACTGATAACACACTGCGATATGACGCCACACCCCACACCTCCAATAACACACTTCGAGATGGGACCACATCCAACACCTCCAATAACAAACTGCGGTGGTTCAGGCAGCGATTTGCGGTGGTTCAGACAGCGATTTGGCGATTTGATGACTTAGTGCTATAACTTTAGTAAAAACTCAAACCCAGCTGACATTTTACTCAACTTACAGCAGTGAGTGAATGGGAGAAATCCCAGCTGGACAAACTCAAGTTTGTTTTGAGAAATCGTGGCCTGGTAACATATATTAGTTACCTGCCCCATGGGCTGGTGTTACTATTGAGAAGTGTCATGCACGTATAATACGTAAGAAGCATCACACAGAAATATGTATACTTAACAAAAATAATTAAGGGCCAGTAGTACTTTTTGAACATATGATCATGAATATAACGTTATATTATTTTAACAAGGAAGCATTTCCAAACATCTATAGGCTTCGAGTACTCTTCAAGAACTTGCAGACACATTGGAAGAAGAATGCCACTAACATTTATCAAGACTTGATTAGAAATTTAGTAGAAAGCTTCCCAGTAAAATATCTGCCGGCCCTTAATTTATTTTGTTTAGTATATATTTGCATCATTACTTTTCGTTGACAAGCGCAAATATTGGCTAGACTTTGACTGGTTTCTGTCTAGTGAAACCACGCAAATGCAGTTATCGTCCTTCTGTGCCTAGTTACCTCTAGTGATCAATGTTTCCGAGATGCTCAGTGACCTACTGACGTTAATTAAATGTCGTACAATATGTTATTTTATTTATTTTTAAAATGGGGTTTAGAGTCGCTTTCAAGATTCTTTCACTTATATCACGACTTGTCAGTTTACGGTTTACGGTAGGAGGAAACCCGCAACATCCGTAGCGCTCCATGTTGCAGTAAACCTGCGAGCACCGGCTGGGCGGGATTTGAACCTGGAACCTTTGGCTCCGAAGTGCAACGGTCTACCACTCCGCTACCACCCGCCCTGTCGTACACTAAACGTAGAGATTAATGTTCTGTTCACTCACCATGTGTCAACATTTGTGGATGAAATTTGTGGTTAATTTCCAACTCGTATTTTCGCACATGGGACGACATGTAGAAACTATGTGTAATGGATTGGCTATGTGCGATTCCCACCCATTATATGGAACTATCTGATAATTAGGAAAATAATTAAGGTTTTTGTGACGTGTGTTCATAAGTGTATGTACGGTATGGTCAAATGAAAGTGTTCAGTCTTTGTACAGTTAAGTCATCTCGTACTGTACCGAATGGTTCAAAACATTTGCATATTTACAGTCCTGGGGCCCGTTGCACGGAACAATTGTTATTACAATTGATTGTTAGTCAACATTTTTGAACCCGCTACAAGGTTAAGCCCATTGCGTAAAACAATGTTCTCGCTACACTACTTGAGAATATGGTTAGCTAAAACTATTGTAGCGATAAAAGTGGTTCATACAACCAGACTTATATTTGTAGGGGTTCCTAAAAGTTTACTTACAGTCAGTTGTTAGTGAGGCCCATCGTGTTTATAGTGCAAATTGACCAACTTCGCAGCCGTCATGAGACAAAAATACCGAAATAAAGAGCTATTAAGATAAATAAACAGCCCCTTCAAATACTGGCAAAATTGAAGGATAGGAATGTGCAGTTTTGTAAGTTTGAAAACCCCTATTTGCGTTCATTTGCAATTCGCTCGATGTGACGTCACCAGGCGTCCCACAAACTCAAGCTTAGCTTGACTGTCTCGCGTCTGGATAATAGGGCGATTTTCATGGCAACATGGTTCATTTTTAGCCAATCATGTTAGGTTTTACTGTTAGAGTATTGTAAAAAGTAACAACAGACGACCGCGCTTCGAAGGCCGTCCTGTCTTCAAAATATGGGTAAATAAAATGTTAATATTGTCTAAATTATCCAATATATTTCGGAGCCCGGTGGACACATGGTTTATGACAACACATAGAATTTATGGAATTAATCTGGAAGTAATCCGACAATTATCCATGCCATGCCAACAAGTCATATTACATGCAATTTCGTAGTCTCAACTATCGCAATGTATCATGGGATACATATTGTTAACAAACCCAAGAAAACACGGGGGCACTCGATTATCGCGAAATTTCGGTTATTTACGAAATTATACGGACCATACTAGTCTTTAAATGCGTGTCAGTGCCATATTTGAACGATTGTCTTAATAATGGAATAATGCAATCACTGGGAAAGAAAGATTTACCAATTTGTAAGCTGCCGTTTGGGTTTGTTTATTGATTTAGGGTGTAAAGTCAGTCATTTATTATCCAAATCCACTGATTCAGGCATTTTAAAACAAATTGGCTTTTTATTTTTAATATGACGTCATGTTGGTTCACGGATCCTCCTTCCTGAATAGCCAGAAGAGGATGTGAAGAATTACTTTAACTTTTGGACTATCGGGCAGTTTTTGAAGTATTACATGTTGAATATTGCATTTCACGCCATTTGTCTCTTGATATTCTGGACTTGACTATCATCCTCCATGCAGAGTTTAAGCTATATGATATCATAGCTTGCTATACATGATTGTTAATGTAATAATGGTTGTACATTATACATTGAAAATATATATTTTGTGACATATGTTTTTAATGGATGTTGACACTTGTGCTATAGGTTGTAATAATGCATTGGTTGTAGAAATATGCATAGTATCTAAACCCTGCAGTGCAGTCTACCATGCAGCATAAATTGAGTTTGCTATCTTCTGAAGTTTTTGACGTTGTGCCCGTCGAATATTGCTTTCAACCCAATTATTTGTGAAAGGTGTGTGGATATTGCTCTCCTCTATAATCTAAATTGTCATACTTATCATCCAAACCTAGTTATAAATGTGTTGCAAATTGCTATACCTGATTGTAAAATGTTACTGGCCTTGAATTTATTGACAATTGGGTGCTTGCAAATAACTTAAGAATTGTCTCCAATATTTATAACTGTTTGACTTAACCTTTCTCAGTATTTAATAATTACTGGCAATTACAAACTCTTTTTATTTTTATTTTTTTATATATGTCTGTTTGTACCCACAATAAACCCTTTAAACATCATTAGTATATGCTAACGTGGTTGTTTCAATTTTGCAGTATAGACGCTGGACATTTGCATTTTGGTCGAAATTGGTCATTCGATCATTTTCACGACGTGATATTTGAATAAGTACAATAGCCAGGCAATTGAAATTTGCAGGATAGCTTGGCAGGACGACTGTTGTTTGCTTCCCGGAATATGAGGCAGTGAGGTAGCATTAAAATCCACTCCATCTACAATTGTGGGCCTGGGAGCGATGGGCCTCACTACAATTGTAGCTACAACTGTTGTATGCAACTGCATCCACTAGGCCTAGTTAGGTTGATGTATGGTGAGTGTCCAGGGCCAAGATACATGCTGACAACTAAATCATCCCAACGAACACATTACTATTACGATTATATATTCTGACAATATGGTTTGCACTAGTTAAAAAAATAATAAGTATATATATATATCGTACAACATAAGAGTTTGGGAGTGCAATACACCCATGCTATAAATATATATATTTTCACTAGTGCAATAACACAGTGGGTTTCTATAATTGTATTCATACGCGATATCAAAGTATATGTGGACCTCTTTTGGAGCTTCTTCGAATTCTTGGAACAAAAATATAAAGTTTAAATATTTCTTCAATTAAATACATTTATTAATATTTACTTGGAACTATATTTTGTCTGCCTGCTTTAACTCAGTTATCAAGATATTTGCCTATATAGTGGTTGTGACTGAACATCGATATTACAATATTTTCTACAGTTTTGCGATAAATAGAATCTCACATTCGTGTTCATATTATATTACCGAATGTATTAAACTCGTTTGCAAAATTGATATTATGCTCGGCTGAGCCTCGCATGATATCTGTATTGCAAATTTATGCATGGCACTCATATACTCATATGAGATCCTCTATATAATATACTGGTCATCTAACTGATGATGAAGAAAATGATGATATTATTGGCATACTGCAAGCAACGACTACTCTCAAGTGTCCCCGAACAAATGACAAACCATTGATGAAACACAGTGAAATTGTGTTAATTTTAGACACATATCTGATATATATTGCTACAGAAAAATCTGGACGTTTGTGAACTGTCAGCCGCTGATGAAGCCAGACTCAAAAACAACTCGCCTTACAGGGCAATTTGTTTTGAGTATTGTACATTAACTTAAATCAATTATTAATCTACTGTTATCAAATTAGAACTGTTTGGATACATTTATAGTAAAGAGGTATTTCATTTGGATCATTTGGTAACTGATAACCATTTGTTAACGTGAAATGTAATTGACATTTGATGTTTATTACACAGAGCAATGACATATAGTAATTTGTGCTGAGTAACCTTGGACAATAAAGTTGATTTGCTTGCAAGATTTAGGATTTTATTGTATCCCATGCAGATAATTGTTGTTAATGGTTGGGAAACCATTGACCTGTAACGTACGTTACAACAAACGTACTGAACAATTTCGGTCAAACAAGATTAAGGTAAACAGTATGGACACGTTCAGTAACAGTTTAGACAATGTTCAGTGAACTTAAGACAAAATAAATATTTGAATGTAAACATAATTGTTAGAATTCGATTTAAACTATGTAATGCGAGAAGAGAATGACCATACAGTATTCATAGCATCTTCCAAAGTGACAGTACCGTACACATTCTAAAACTCTCCATCGTCACAACAAATGCTTATAATTACTCAAATACAACAAATTGTCTGATGACACACGTACAATTAGTGTATTACAAAGAGCACGTCTACATACTGATCAGCGTAAACATCAAGTGTAATTAATACAAAGAAATATACATATGGTCATTGTGGCTTTGATTTCATCTGTAAATGCCAACACTTGACATAGGAAAAGAAAATTTAATTTTAAGTTAAATGTATTACATGCCACGCCAGTCAGTCACTGGACACCTTGGAAATATTGTGTTCTGGACAAATAAAGGTTATTTACTGCATATGCTTGCAATTCTTTTACACCAACGAGGGGCGGGTGGTAGCGCAGTGGTAGAACAGTTGGACTTCGGAGCCAGAGGTTCCAGGTTCAAATCCCGCCCCGGAGGGCCCGGCATCAATGTTCGCGAAGGTTACCTTTCTGACGAGATATTGATAGGATGCAATGTCTGTAGAGTGGCAATGCAGTTATCATCCTTAGTCTTGTCAGTACCAGCCGATGCTCGCGGGTTTACTGCAACATTCAGCGCTACGGATGTTGCGGGATTCCTCCTGCCCTAAACTGACAAGTCGTGATATAAGTGAAAGAATCTTGAAAGCGACTTAAAAACCCCCAATGCAAAACAAATAAATAAAAAAATACTATGACTACCGAGAGGAGACTGACCCCTGACCCATTACCTTGATGTCATAGGTCATCTCATGATGGACAGTGCATTTACGCGCTAGACATCCATGTTGTTATATAATTAGACATCCATGTTTACCATGACTCGTTATCATATATTATATTCATGGATAAATATTGTTGCTAAACTACTATTGTATGCTTCCCACGTCTGTGTTATTAGGAGGGAGTAACACTAGATCATGGCACACACGGGGTTCTAGCAGTACTTAAATACGCCCCGTAACAACTGGGGGCTACCACAACGGGGGCTAGCGGTGTGAAACCTGGGTCCTGATATTAAAATTCCGAAAAGGTAATACTCATCTACCTGTTGACTCTCACTCTGTAATTCTCCCTCTGTTGCGGACGAATTGCATTCCTTATTTAAGCGGCATTATTTTACAAATTAGAGAGTGTTATATATTCCTAATAAATTTAGAAAATGACCAAAAACTAAATGGTATAAACTAAAATGTCTTCTTTCAGTTAAAATGGTAGAAGAACTTTGAAATCTGTATACATTCATAATTATTCTACACTCTCCTTTTAAGAATGGTTGCATTTGTCCATTGTGTATTCCATATGATAACTAGTCCAGATTGATTACGTTGTATGTTATGTGTACATGTGTGTGTGTGCGTGCGAATCTGAGCCGACCAGCCGTTGATGAATACTCCCCTTTTAACGCTGAGCGCCAAGCAGGGGGACAACAACTACCACCTCTTAACGTCTTTTGGTATGACGCGACTGAGGCTTGCACCACCGACCTTCCGCTCTCCGGGCGGACGCTCTAAGCTTTACACCACGGAGCCGGTATGCACATGCACATGTATCTATCTATATTATTGTATTTCCCGGTACCACCATGGGTGATAATATGGAAATAAATAAACTTTAACTTGTTCAGATTACAGAGAACGATGGTCTGCAGACCTCTTGTTTACTTAATTCTTGCAGGGACAATCCTGCTAGACTGCAGGTCAGTCACAGACTGCAGTCTACAGTCACAGAGAGGTGTAAGGTTCAAGGCCATGGACACAGACTTAACGAAGAAACCCTTGGAACCTCTTTACTGCGTCACGTATAGGTCTGAGTGTTATTGATGACTCTGTTGGCGCTGGTTTTACTGGCGTTGTTTAAGGCATCCGACGGTAGGGAAGTTGGGAATCTGTCCTGGTGTTACACGTAAACTCTCACCCCGGGACTACTTCCACTTAGGTCCAGTATATATCCTTGGCATTCGCATGAGCAGTAATCTTACCCAGATTCCGGGATAATGGTGATTAGTCGTCGTCAGTCTCACCACTCACCGAATCCAAGGAGGGCCCATTTTACACACTTTAGTAAACAATGACATTTTATCATTTGAGAGTGATAAATTATAGTTAGGAATTAAGTTCAAAATAATTATATGTAATTAGAAACCATAATCTAGTCATGATTGTCTTAGTATCAACCGTCTATGGGAAATAGGGTAATGTATATTAATTATATTTCAACTACTTCCAGATTGTTAGGCAACGTGAAAAGAATACAGATATATAGTTTAATAAAATACATACTATTATCTAATCAAGATATGCATTAATCTAATCAATTATTGGAAATATTGATAATAATCAAGCTAAGGTGTCACGTGATTATCACGTGACAGATGTAGTTCTGATATGGCACCGATCGTGAGATTGCAGAGAGGATTGTGAACCAGTCCCATCGGTTGAGCGAGTGCTCTGGGTCATGTCTTATTAGATGTGCTTGTCATTGTCCAT
This sequence comes from Lepetodrilus schrolli, assembly GCA_032361225.1. Taxonomy (NCBI): domain Eukaryota; kingdom Metazoa; phylum Mollusca; class Gastropoda; order Lepetellida; family Lepetodrilidae; genus Lepetodrilus; species Lepetodrilus schrolli. The sequence continues at coordinate 1,918 of JAUTBT010084920.1, read as the reverse complement.
TCAAAGACACTCAATATTAGAATAGGAAGTCTGCCATTATTGAATACTAGACTCATTGACGGCTCATGCAGTGGAGCTTGACTTGACGAGTACGGACCTTTTAATTTAGTAATCATTTGAGTAGAAATTCCCATGTTCTATTTAACTGAGATTTGTTTGTGTATATTAGTGTTTATTTAAATACCTTCTTTTAGCGGGGTACGTTTAAGAGAACACTGATCCTCGCCCTTAGAGGATGGACTTACATATATCATAAGCATTCAGCTGATCAATCCAATAATTAGACAATACCATCAAATTAAATAGCATAATGAAATAATACAAAATAAAAATACTCTTAAGACACAGGTGTTTACTAATGAATGAATTAAGTTTTTGTTGTCCAGTAACACCAGTAGACATTAACCAGGACATGCAAGTTGAATTATATATCTTTCTATATTATTTGTAATTTAATTAATAAATCTTCAAGGCTACATGCAAAGTCTCGACTGTTGCACAGTTATTTACCAATAGCTGGGGTGTCCTAATTAATCACGATGATTTGATAATTTCCCCATAACGCAGAGTAAATAGAAAGCAGGTGTAGAACAGGGCAATACTGAAGCTACCATGCTCTTATGTGCGCACGTTTTCCCTGCAAATTATGCCTGACTACTCATCTACGTGTATGACATAAACTACTCATCTACGTGTATGACATAAACTACGTATCTACGTGTATGACATAAAATTGATTTCATGTAAATAAATCTTCGGAATAGTTTTTCTGATTTTCTCATTATCGATTTATTTCCTCATCTCCCTGCCTTCTGTGTCTCTCACGTGTATACATATTCTCTCTCTTCCTCTCTCTTCCTCTCTCTTCTCTCCACTCTCTCTTCTCTCTCTATTTTCTCTCTTCCTCTCTCTCTTTTCTCTTTCTCTCTTTCTCTCTCTCTCGCTCTCTCTCACTCTATCCTCTCTCTCTCACTCTCTCTCTCACTCTCTTCTCTCTCTCCTCTCTCTCTCACTCTCTCTCTTCTCTCTCTCACTATCTCTCTATCACTCTCTCTCCTCTCTCTCACTCTATCTCTTCTCTCCTCTCTCTCTCTCACTTTCTTCTCTCTCTCCTATCTCTCTCTCACTCTCTCCTCTCTCTCTCTCTCTCCCTCACTCTCTCTCTTCTCTCTCTCTCACTCTCTCTATCTCACTCTCTCTCTCACTCTCTCTCTTCTCTCTCTCTCTCTCTCTCTCTCACTCTCTCAATGTTTATGTAATTAATATTGGAAGACGACATTTCCATATTCACCCAGTGGGAATATATCTAGTAATCACGAGATAGCATTATGGGTGTGTGCTATGAATGACACGTGAGCTGGTATATCATAATATGGTCTATTTTTGATGGCAGCGTGCTGTATTTATAGCCATGGCATATAAACACACACACTTCTATGGGAAATAAACACTTCAATAAATAAGAGCAGTAGTTAGTGCTGGGATCTGCAGCTGTTATGTATTGAAGTCGAATCCTATCTGAAACTATGCACAGATTTACTCGTACGCTACCAGTCCTGAACATAGTACACCGCTTGTTGTCGAGGATGGATAGTTATGGAGCTAATTTATATTGTGTGACCTAAATCCCATTTACAGTATATATAGATACACTGTTAATCTAGACTGTGTAAAATCGACATGATTTTATAAAGCATACTGTAGCTGTTATGTATTGACATGATTTATAAAGCATACTGCAGCTGTTATGTATTGACATGATTTGTAAAGCATACTGCAGCTGTTATGTATTGACATGATTTGTAAAGCATACTGCAGCTGTTATGTATTGACATGATTTGTAAAGCATACTGCAGCTGTTATGTATTGACATGATTTGTAAAGCATACTGCAGCTGTTATGTATTGACATGATTTGT
>JAUTBT010084919.1:0-11982 GCA_032361225.1 Lepetodrilus schrolli | reverse complement strand
CTGCAATTAATTTTTGACTCATTTATTTCATAATTAATCATTCCTCGTCGCGTATGGGTGAAAGATTCCCGCTGTGATGTAAAACAATAATTCACTCACTCACTCATCAAGATGAATAAATTGTAGATTATATGACAGCTTCAGTTTTTAGTGAAACATTCATATAATCTATACATTAACTTGGACCTGCAAAGAACAGCCCTGTATGACCCAATGTGGTATCAAGCCTAATTATTACTATTGTAATATAACAAAATCAAATTTAATATGAGGCTGATCCTGATTTCTTGTCGCAGTATGGACTGGTAGCAGTCTATAAGGATATCTGCCTTAGACTGTTATCCAGAGCAAGTGTGCCATATTATTAGTAGATGTGTACTAGTAAAAAAAATGCAAACAGGTTTTGATCAGAATTATCAGTCATATATGAACAACCCAAACTGTGCCTCATTAGATCTTTGCATTGAAGAATAGTGGAATTGAACCCAGATTTTATTTGAGTGAAATCGTACCAAATGCATCCTGATTTATATCTGTAGTGACTTAATGTTTGGCGTGGTGAGATGCATTCCTGTCATTTTGTGTTTCAGACGGAAGAAGTTCTAACATCGTATTTGGCTGGCAACTTGAAGAAAGAAAGCAAAGTGAAAGCTCGGAACATTGCCAGGGAATACATGATGTGTCAGGTACAATGACGTACAGAGGTCAAGAGGTCAAGTCCCTCATGTATAAACAGCTTTATAGTCATTGTACTCCAGTGGCGAATTTCGTGGCAACAAACTCGGTGATTTATGTCCTGAGATAGAATCTTATCATTTATCAATATGCTTTCACACCAAAAGCAAAATTCGCAATGTTTGTTGCCATAACAAATTTCAGCATACAGTTCGGCATACAGTTTTTAATAAGCCAAAATTTATTGTACATCCCTCAACCTTTGGTTTCTGGGTATACGAGAAATTTCAGCCTGTAAAAACCTGTACACCCCAGAAATTACGCTGGTAACTAATAGTGTCACATGTTCTGTTAGAGTCAGAAGTGTAAAGAACTGTGTCACGTGCTATGGAGCCTGCGGCGATCAGACTATGCTGAAGGTGGAGCAGACATTTGGCCAAATTTGTAAGATTAATGTCCTTTAGATGACTTGGTATGTGTGGTGTGATGAGATGACGTGGTATGTGTGGTGTGATGGGATGACATGGTATGTTTGGTCTGATGGGATGACATGGTATGTGTGATGGGATGACGTGGCATGTGTGATGTGATGGGATGACATGGTATGTGTGGTGTGATGGGATGACGTGGTATGTGTGATGGGATGATGTGGCATGTGTGATGTGATGGGATGACATGGTATGTGTGGTGTGATGGGATGACGTGGTATGTGTGGTGTGATGGGATGACGTGGTATGTGTGGTGTGATGACGTGGTATGTGTGGTGTGATGGGATGATGTGGCATGTGTGGTGTGATGGGATGATGTGGTATGTGTGGTGTGATGGTATGACGTGGTATGTGTGGTGTGATGGGATGACATGGTATGTGTGATGTGATGGGATGACGTGGTATGTGTGGTGTGATGGGATGATGTGGTATGTGTGGTGTGATGGTATGACGTGGTATGTGTGGTGTGATGAGATGACACGGTATGTGTGATGTGATGGGATGATGTGGCATGTGTGGTGTGATGGGATGACATGGTATGTGTGATGTGATGGGATGACGTGGTATGTGTGGTGTGATGGGATGGGATAATGTTGGATGACATGGGGTGTGTGGGATGACGTGGCATGTGGAAAATGGGATAGGGTAGGATAGATGGGGTGGGATGTGATATGTTTGAAAATAATTTCATCTAGGGTGGGGTGTAATGGTGTAGAATCTGAAGTTATGAATCATCAGATATGGCTGCCAGATTCCCACTGTGATGGTAAAGCAATAATTCACTCGCTGAAGTTATGATTGGTGTGGGTGATTGGGTGGAGTGTAATCTGATCTGGTGTGGGGTGGAGTATGACAGGATGATGTGGGGTGTGATAGCACAGGTATGGTGTGGTATGTGGTGTGATGGGGTGGAGTCTGATAGGATGGGGTGTGGTGTGGTATGTAGTGTGATGGGGTGGAGTCTGATGTAATGGATGGGTCCAGAAGGTGGGGAGGTGTGGGATGGGGTGGTGTAGGATGGCATAATTGACTGTTAATTTTATGATGTAGGCTGACATTGCTATTTTCAATTTACATACTAAAAATACTTTAGGCCATATTCTCATGATGATGGCTAAATGTTGATCCTCCTGCCTATATCGTCAGATTTATGATAAAGACACCATTGAAAGTTACTGCTATGTTTTACAGGATTGTTTCTCAAGTGTAGGTATTGTCTGTTTTAGATGTGAGGCAGGTAGCCAAGATGACTGTGACTTATTTCAACTGTTTGAAAGACTGTACCTGACATTGTTTGACCTGTGCATACCCTTACCTCCAGGTGAGTGACCTTCACCCCTATCTCTGGGGTTGTGACCTTCACCCTGCCTGTTTGTAATGTACCTTCACCCTCCAATTTACCATACCATCCTGACAACATTGTTTCATTGATTACATCTGTGTTTATAAAAGTAATAATTTATTATTAATATTTAAAAGAAAAGAACACATTAATACTATAGATTAGTTTATTTGTTAAGCCTCTTATTTTGTCACCTAGGTATTTTTGGACAGATCAAATTCCATTTTTATCATAGCCACACAATGAAGCCTGAGGGTAGTGCCATGTTAACAGTAGCTACCAATGCCGCAAATTTAATAAACACCAAATCCAAACCAGACCGTCTCATTCTCTTCAAGTTGGATAATTCAGGAACAAAACCACGATAACTACTTCTAATTACTATTTAACTGTCTGGTTTTCCAGGCTTCCAGACCTGTCTGACCGGACTTGGATTCCGCTGTCTGGAATTCCGGTGAGTTTCTGAGTTCCTGTGAGTAGTTATGGTAACGGTAGTTATGGGGGCATTTGGTGCCATGCATCATCGTGGAATGTCATGTCTTCTACAGACCAATCCAAATCCATGATTATATGTAATGAGAAGATTATATTTAAATTTAAAGGCAACAAGCTACATTTTCCGCATGTCCTGGTTTTCCATATTTTCATATTTTTTTCATATTTTCGCCTGTTTTTATTGTAATTGTGTGTCTTTAAGAGGAGCTGTCTGAATGGCCGACCTTTTATTCATCTGTGACACACTTGTACTTGGGAGTCAATAAATCTAAGTTATGGCTCCCAACTGGCGGTGTCCACCAAGAAAACTTAATTCACTTTTTACACGATAATTTCTCTCCTCAGAATGTTTCTCCAATACGTTGACCGTGGTGTCTTATCTCTGACCGGTCAGTTTATCACCCACTTGTTGCAAGGTAATTCACATTATCCTGCTTCCTGAAATCTCCTCCATTTTGCCCCGACATTGCAGTTATCTCCCTTGTCATCGGTCCCGTGGACTATCACAACAAAATATTTTACATGTCCTTTTTCAGAATCGTAACAAAACTCCGTCAGGGTGAAAGTGTCCTGCCAGGATCCTGATATGATTTTTGTTACAATCCTGGTACAGGACACTTAACTGTTGTTTCTGTGTATAAGCTGTGATGTGAGGATATGTTAGTGAAAGTCGCTGGTTCTGGTTTTCAATAACTTGGTGCGATCAAACTTAGTCCACGAACAGTATGTCAACAGTGGGAGTTGAACCTGCAACAACTAGATATTCCTGTAAGGCCCAACAACCAAAGGGTGATACAGATGAACCACGGGACAACAGCTACACAGATTCAAACTCAGTACCTACACATTTGTATTACGATATGCAAACAACTGTGCTATTCCTATTAGGGGTGTAACAATTGACAGAAATATCGATGTATTGCAATGATTGATCCAACATATATCAATGTATCAATAACAACTTTAATTATTGATTGTTACCTTCCATAGCACTGCTAACCATCAATAGTTTAAATAGTGCACTTATATTCTTCAAGAATTGAACTTTAGATTTCTAAGATAATCAATATTAATATATTGAATCAAGTTATTGAAACCACAACATATATATTATTGTCTATCAGTAGAGTTTTGTTCAATGGTCATGATCATAAAATTGCAGTTGCACATTAAAGGCAAAAATACATCATCAAATATAAATGAAGCAATGCAATTAAACTTATGCGTCTTTAGATACGTTTTGTACATTTAGTGTTTCCTGTCGGATGAACGAAGGGAGATAACTCTATATGTGTTGACTATGCGTTTCCCATCAGATGAACAAAGGGAGATAACTCTAAGTGTGTTAACTGTGTGCTTCCCATCAGATGAACAAAAGGAGATAACTCTAAATGTGTTAACTGTGTGTTTCCCGTTAGATGTTGCCGATGAAGAGAGTGGAGAGAACGCACACATCAAGTATGAGATAATCTCACGAATTCCAAAGGTAATTTATATTGTTTTCTTTTAACAGAATTTATCAAAGTTCACATCACTTCAAATATTCAACCGGCAACAATAATATACAGGAAGTTTGGTTTGTGAAAAATGGTTTACCACAAGAAAAACTTTAAATATATTTACCTGTATATGTGATGTATTTTCCAGAATTTAACGGAGGAGTGTTTCCGGAAATGGTGTCATCCGCTGTGTAGTCGGCATCTGGCCCGCCAACAGTCTGAGGAGATCTTGCTGGATGGTACGTCCACTGTCATCATGTAATGTTTACTAACAGTCTGAGTTTGAATCCCAATAGTTGGCATAGTACCTACTACATTCTAACTGTGGTGCAGTGGTGAGTGTCGGACCATAGAGTGCTAGGTGCTAGGATCATGCCTAAAGATGTTAAAGAGATGTTTTTTCGTTGTTCTCTTGCTTGGTACTCAACATTAATAGCAAGGACTGATGGTCTCAGAGTCAGTTAATAGAGTGTCTGAGTTGGCTAACTATGTTGTAACTGTAGTCCATGTCAAATACATTTATGACAAATTTAAATATTTTTTAAAATTATATTTACTTTTTAAATAAAAATAAAATACATTTTTACAATTTTGTCCTATTTGGGTGTCAATCGAAATTCAACAGATTATTCATAACTATTAAGTGCTAATTTTCCATACATACAATTAATAGTTGACCCAAATGAAATGTGGTTGATGTGAACAATTTCTGAAAATATCATGTGACTCCTAAATGTCTGAATATATAATGTGACTCCTAAATGTCTGAATATATAATGTGACTCCTAAATGTCTGAATATATAATGTCTCCTAAATGTCTGAATATATCATGTGACTCCTAAATGTCTGAATATATAATGTGACTCCTAAATGTCTGAATCTATCATGTGACTCCTAAATGTCTGAATGTTTGGTCCAGGATTGATGGCAGAGGCAGCATACGAGACTTCAGTGAATCAGAAAAATCAATGTAAATATCATTCTTGACTTTGTGGGAAATACTTTCTTAGAAAAGCATTGAAATCTATAACATTTATGGGAAAGGGAGGGGATTATTATATAAAACTGGGGAGGGGAGATCTTTTTAATATTACTTTAGCAATAAAGCTGTTCAATACTGAGAAGAAAGTGAACTGTTTTATTGAATATATTGGTCACAATTAATTTTATTGAAGCAACACGTAATATCCAAGTCAAAATAGCTTGACTTTCTTGTAGAAGAGGAGTTGCATAAGGGTGAAATATTGCTGCTGCGACGTAAAGCACTAATTCAATCTACTGATACAGGTGAGGTTAGTTTACATGAGTAATGTGACAAATGATGACCCTTGCTTCCAGTACTGACCTTGACCCCGGGTGATACAGACAGTGTCACGAGTGAGACTATTCCCGAGAATCACATGACCTTCATGCCCCTGTCCTCCTTCATCAGTCACTTAGAGCGGCTGAGTCATGGTCAGTGTTAACCTCTTACTTCCTGCAGGCAATCTCAGAAGCCTGCAGATTTACTTAAATATCTGGTTGTTGAACTGATCAGCTACAAAGTGTAATAAGTCACAGATTTACTTAAATATCTGGTTGTTGAGTTGATCAGCTACAAAGTGTAATATTGAGTTTAATGCCGTGTTTCAGCAGGAAGTGGGACAAGACGACGTGCTACGGATGTGATGGACTTCTGTGTGGATCCAGTTCTTCTGGAGGAGGTGGGGCTAGAACACACCAGACTCCTGACACAATATAATATGTCCACTGTCAACTTCTGACGTCATGTCACAATGTAACACAGATGGACATGACACAGTATAACATGTCCACTGTCAACTTCTGACGTCATGTCACAATGTAACACAGATGGACATGACACAGTCCACTTCTAAAAGATAACACGCTTCCTTCTGAGTGGTCTCATTCTGATAATCTAACTATATGTCACGCCCCATAAACCAAAACTGGAGTTACAGATAAAGATGTTTCCCATATGTATACTACCATCAAAATTTAAAGGAACGATAGTATTGATATGTTAATATTGCTTTGAAATGCTAACATTTAAGTGGTATATCTCAAAACTAACTCAAGTAATTGTAATGAGATTTACTATACATGTGAGAAAATGTATGGGCAATACTATATTGCATGTGCTTGCATGTGTCTCTTTGGTTTGCGTAAAACGGTGGTACTTTTAAGTTGCCTCTCTTTGAACATTAAAAAGTATAATAATTATGTGTTTTTCTTGACAGTAGTATATATGGAGTGTAGTATTGTACCTGTATACCTGTATTATACAACTTTACTCATTGGTTGGTTTCAGAAAATGTGTAATTCCATTGGTCAATCTTACATATCTTGTCGGTATGACATACTAGTAATGTAATGATCAGTAATCATGATGGACAGTGGTGATGAAGTCATTGTACTCATGTCATTGTACTCACGTCATTGTACTCACGTCCTTGTACTCACAATACATCATTGTACTCACATCACATTGTACTCATGTCTACTCATGTAATTGTGCTCACGTCACATTGTATTCATGTCACATTGTACTCACGTCATTGTACTCACGTCACATTGTACTCATGTTATTGTACTCACATCATTGTACATTGTACTCACATCACATTGTACTCATGTCATTGTACTCACATCATTGTACATTGTACTCACATCACATTGTACTCACGTCATTGTACTCACAATACGTCATTGTACTCACGTAAACTTTACTTTTCTACAAGGAAGAGAAGTGATGTTGACATATAAATATGCATATACTTTTATCCAACATATGGTTCAAGATAACTCATGACAAAGATCATATCTTACAAAGTAGTGCATAACACCTGGAACAATTTTCATTGGCTGGTTACATGGCTTGCATCACAATTTTCCCACGTCTGTCATCGTGGTAGAAGGTTTCATTGGTTGGTACGGTTGGGGCAGTTGACTTCCATATGAGAATACCTTTGAGTTGTATGAATTTCCATTCAAAAGTTGTTGAATAAAGAAATTAACACACTCACTAGTGTGTCATATTGATTTTAAGACACTTGTGATTCCAATACTCATGTCGTAAAATCAATATGACACACTAGCTCGTGTATTAATCTCTATAAATACTATTCTCTTTGGTTGCAATATCTTACAAGTTACTAGTAATCAAAATGAAGCCATATTTATTTTGTTAAAGAATATATTTATAAAAAAAATGAACTATTTGTAAGGTTGTAGTGTATATATATATATATATATCATGATATTTATTTCTTGTTTGTATATTACCACCAATAATATAATAATGTATTTGTAGCACTCAATGTATTGTATGATATTACTTCTTGTTTGTATATATCTAGTCACTATGGGTGAAATATTCTTGCTGCGAAGTTAAATACTAATTTATTCATTGTATATATCTCAGTATATTTTTGCACCAAATGTATTATTATAAATTGTAAATAAGGAGAAGATTACAATAAGTGTTTCACATTTGTCAATTCTTGTTGAATTTGAGTCAATAAAATATGCCGATATCAGAGGAAATTCATCGATTCAGTGCATAGTGCAGTGAACATTATCTACAGTTAAATATTAAGAAAACACAAGAACTTTGTATGGACTTAGAACTAAGAAGCCAGACATCCAACCCACTATAAACAAATCTGAAGAAAATGGGCAAGTCATTGAATACAAATACATAGGAACAACACTTGACTAAATTATCCTTGAATACTCAGGCTATTTATAATAAACGACAGAAAATGCTATTTTTACATAAACTCGGATCTTTTAACGGTAATATTTCTCTTATGAGATCATTTTATCAATCCTTTATTGAAAGTAGTTTAACCTTTACAATTCATACAAGGTTTAACCACTTATCAATGGAGAGAGAGAAGAGAGAGAGAGAGGAGAATCATTAAAAAACAAGCATTTATATGTAAATTAAATACGATTTTATATGTTGAATATAGAAGATAAAAGAAAGATTGGACACCACCAATAAAAATGTGATAATTGTCCTTCCCGTAACAGTCCTCTTCCAAAATAATCTGGTTAACGGGAAAGGCATTCTTTCTTTGTAAAGTGATCTTTCGAGTGCACCACGTTGTATAGAGTCAATATTTACTCTTCAAAGCGTAGTTACACTTTGAAGCGTCTATAAAGATTTATCATACAACTTTAACATGTATATTTAAATATTTGTATTAATATTCTAGACTTAGATGCACAATCTTTACGGGAAACTCATTATTTCGTTACGGGAATGGAAATTTTCATTTGTCCAAGAACGTTATTTTTCAGACTGAAAATTATACACTTAAACATTTTTTTCAGCTATGATTTTTAAAAGGATACTGACTAAATATTGATGGTATATTCAATTAAATATAACTAACTTAATTATTTTAATTGGAACAATTACAAAATGTTACGATAAAGACATGTTTTTGTGTTGTTTTCTTTTAAATCCTCATAAATTGTATTCCAAACAAATGTAAGTTTGAATTTAATTTTTTTAATGTTTTTGTATTTAAAAATTACCATAATTCTTTTTTTAATAATTTTGGTTTTGCATTTTTCCAGGCGCCATGCAACTAGTGTCTGTTTATTTTAATTCCATTAAATGATGATAGTCGCCTTCACAGAGAAAGCCCTGTGTCCGATGTTCAAGTACTGAGTTCTCATCAGGAACGTGAAAGTGGGGAAACTGTGACCTCACAATGTCATACAGATTCAGATCTATAACGGAAGTCCTTTAAACCCGGGTCCTGTTCCACAGAACGATCGTAGTACGCCTGTGAGAAGTCTGTACAGTGCAACCGGATGCATAGGCAACCGGAGATACCGTAAAGAGCTGTGTCTAATCTATCAGGGCGAGGGTTAATAGTCACGCTAGCGGTGTTTGTACGATATAGTTCCGTATCCCGTGTAAGCTTAATATATCTCTATCGATCCGTATACAATACACGTAGACTACATGTAGGCTACGCTATCAATATACGTAGTTACGTACCGTACAAAAGAATACGTTCGTGAACGTATTCGCTTACATATTGAATATGCAATCGTATTTATGAACGTGGAACGCATACAAAAACGATTCGTGCATAAAAACACATTTATTAAACTGCTGTTAAGGTGTCTAGACGGTAAGTCTGTCACGTGATACGCTGCTATATCCTACCCTGTCATGGTATTTGAGATGCAGAAGGGTGGTACGCGAAATGCAATGAACAGGGCAAATATTCGGGATGCACACTTTCTATAATAAGCTTAACCCAACCCAGTTCAATTTCCCACTATACATGCTTTGTTATATGCTCAACTTGACGTAAAACACTCATTTAATTCCGGATCGGCCTAAATCATTATGATGCAGATGCAAGTGGGTAGCACGGGAAAACTATAGAGTATTCAGGACGAAAGGGGTATATGGGGTAGGCAGCGCAGGCACCCTTCTATATGGTAAATTACCATCATGTATAGGAGTCTTTATCTTAGAATATGATGAATAACAATCTAATATATTTTCCCAGGTCCCAGGTCACACAATTAGACCTATGGCTAAACATAGTTGGCCTATTTCAATATTAATGAAATAACTTGATAACTTAATAATTTGACGTAGGGGCTATATTGTGGGAAACATTTTTATTACCTCAAGGAATAATACCAGTATGTTATCACCGTTACAAGTGGATTAATAAGGGATTTTAATCTCTCTCTACCTGAGATGTCGTACCGCTACCAAACTGTGGTTACCTTCTCTTTATTGCAGACCAACTACTGAATCCAGGCAAATTCGGACCTTGTTTATTTCGTACCGCCAGATTCGGACCCGTTTCCAAGGCCGACTGTACACGTGCATCATGGACCATAGTAGATGCTGTTGTGTGAAGATTCCTGCAAACAGTACTAACTATATAGTATACCTACTATCGATATACATGTATGTGGTGAATGTGTTGTTGATACTTGATGTTTTACCTGTGAAAGGAGTGCATATCAGGTCCCAGGGAAGGTTAGAACTCCGAGTTACGGGTCACGTCGCCTAGGCAGAGAGGTGTAGACAACGACTTATGGTAAATGTTCTGTTCATAATAAAAGTATGTCTGTTAAAGTGGCAAGATCATCTTTGCACGCAATAATATTATTCCATAATTTAAAAAAATGTATAGTTACCGCCAATATTACAATAGTTTTTGGTTCTAAATATAGCAAAAGTGCAAATAATTCTAAACATAGAATAATCCGTATTTTCCCCGCGGACCGTCCTATTATTGTGAACACAAAGGAATATGGGACACGGGGAGGGAATTTCCAAGTGAACATGACATTACATCACGATTCAGAATGGTGCTCGGATAAAAAGTATATTTCTAGATTATTATTTTAAAGAAAAATCACAATTGTCAGGGAAATTGCTGTATCAGAAGATATCTATGTAGTAACCTCCTGGCCTTTGGCCTATGCAAAGATAAAGCACTTTAAATGCAAACCCTGTGGGCAGACGATGTTTTAAATGCTAATTATCTAAATGTCATTTGGCAGTATATATATTGTTTTACAAAAGTATGTCACGAAATTGCAATACTCGACTATACTCACTTTTTAAAATGCGGTATCGGAACAAAAGTCAGCCTTTCTTAGGTTCGAACGTAGCCTTGGGTTCTCTTGCGAACCATGGTGCGAATATGCCATCGTCCGAATAAGCCATACGCTGGATACCCAACTATTTTATAGGTGGCGCTGCCGAGCTGCACGTTCCCACGTTCTGTGACCGGCGATCGGCGTGACAAGTTCATCTCATTGCTGCAGTTGGACTGATCTGAGTGACAACCCTCAAGATGAGTGACTATCACCGCCCCGATGCCAAGAAAATCCAAACTCTGAAAGACATTGCCAACAAATTGCGCATTAAAAGCATCCTAATGACAAATGCGAGCAATTCCGGGTGAGTGCATTTAGAGCGTGGTGGTTGCTCAGTGTCGGCCGGTGTCGTTGTAAATCTAACATGGGATTTTCAGGTAGCTGAAGTTTAGCAATTCCGAGATAAACTGTCGTCACTGCATAGATACATGTATGGGGGAAAACAGTCGGGTAATTAGGATGCCATTTTCAGTTCGGCCTCCTGCACGTGAATATTCATGCATTTGCACGTGCAGAATACTTTGGGAGGGGGGGGGGGGGGAAGAGGGTGGGGAAGTCGTTTCATCACAACCTCATCAGCCACAGTTTACTTTATGTTTTTGCAGCACTGAATAGGTACAATTGTTTCAGTTAGGTACACACTTTAAACACAGGTAAATGGGTACAATTGTTTCAGTTAGGTACCGTAATTACCCTAATAGTTCGTACAGGATAAAATAATTAATTTTGTTGCCGTACGAATAATTGGGAAAATTGAAAATGACCCGTGTTCGAATATTTAGGGACACCCAAATTAAAGTACAAAATATGGCTGTTTCTGGTGTG
>JAUTBT010084918.1:0-11982 GCA_032361225.1 Lepetodrilus schrolli | reverse complement strand
GTGAGCTGTTAAACAGATGCACAGATGCACAGTGAGCTGTTAAACAGATGCACAGATGCACAGTGAGCTGTTAAACAGATGCACAGATGCACAGTGAGCTGTTAAACAGATGCACAGATGCACAGTGAGCTGTTAAACAGATGCACAGATGCACAGTGAGCTGTTAAACAGATGCACAGATGCACAGTGAGCTGTTAAACATATGCACAGATGCACAGTGAGCTGTTAAACAGATGCACAGATGCACAGTGAGCTGTTAAACAGATGCACAGAGAGCTGTTAAACAGATGCACAGATGCACAGTGAGCTGTTAAACATATGCACAGATGCAGAATTAATCATGACACAGTCAGGAATCTGAACATGCTCGACACCTAGAGTAATCATTATGACTGGCCCTGCATGTCCTGGTACATGGAAGCACTGGTGCAACAATTCTAATTATTATAACTGTTCACTTTGTCAGATGTTGGAATGAAGGACTGTACTTTGAAGACTTTGAGACTATGTATATGTAGAAACTGTGTATACATAGAAATAATGTTACATAGAAAAACAAAGAGGACTGGAGTAATTTGGGTGAGTGAATTTATTTGTTTTTGTGACCATTAAAATTAGAACCTTAGGTTTTAACAAGCTACCACTGCCTACTCTCAGAAATTAAAATAAAAATGTTAAAGTATATTATAAATCATGCAGAAGTCTTTGCCTCTCCTGTATCTTGAAAATGTTTTCAATTTAAAGCGTAGATGAAGAAAAGAGCCTGTATGACAATAAAATAGTTGGGATCTTTTTCTACTGTTTATCATGGTGTGTAAATGATCTAATGATGACTTGCGTATAGTAGGAGGAAAACCCCCAACAACCTTGTTTCCGAACAAGAGCATGTTTTAAGGTTTGTTCAGATTAATTAACCACAATGAACTGACATGAAATACTCACATACACCATACCCTTTAGTCTTGTACTCTGGTACTTGGGTTTGGGGGCAGGTGGTAGCACAGTGGTAGAACATTGGACATCGGTTCAAATCCTGTCCCGGGGGCCCGGCATCAATGTTCGCGGAAGTTACCTTTCTGGCGCAATATTGATAAGATGCGATGTCTGTAGAGTGACAATGCAGTTATCATCCTTGGTCTTGTCAGTACCAGTCGATCCTCGCAGGTTTACTGCAACATTCAGTGCTACGGATGTTGCAGGTTTCCTCCTGCCCTAAACTGGCAAAGCTGTGATATAAGTGAAATAATCTTGAAAGCAGCTTTAAACCTAAAAAGAAAAGACAACTTAGGTTTCAAACTATCACACTCTTACAAAGATGATTAGAAAAAAATATATTTAGTTTGTCTCTAGGGTCATAAAAAGTTCCAAACATTGATAAAAACAGGATTCCTACTCATTGGTATTAACATAAAATTACAATCGCTCAGATTAAATATGGCTGGAATAAGAAATTGTACTAACTAAGATCAGTATCGTGAAATCTAATCAAACTGAACATTAAAGAGGAAATTGCTAGTATCTATGGATTGTGAATCACTTTCTGCATGTTCTATAGAAGATTAGATAGAATGGCTGGAATTCGGAATCATATTCCACAAAGTTGATTGGGTGTTCCAAGGCAGAATACCGAATGCATTTTCAATTATTTGATTTGTGTCGTCTGATTAAACCTACTCCCCCTTGCTAGGATTTAATTAGAGTGGTCTATTTTAGCGATTGACAACTATTGTTCACACAAAATAGGTTAATATGCCAGCAATTTCAATGATTGGTAGGTATCAAAATTCAGAAATCACATTTCTGATAAATATGCAGTCAATTGAATGTTCGTATGGTTCCGATATAACCGTCAGTTCAATATTATTCCATCAGCTATTATTGAATTTTCTCAACTGAGTCAACAAATGATGGTAAATTTAGTAGCATTTGATTTAATTAGGTTAATTAGATGAATATAACTTTCCCACTGTTGATGGATATTAAACCGCTTCTTTTCCTATCGAGGACCATACTACGTTGTAGGAGTGCATGAACTCACCACAGGTACATAGAGCCTATCTTGATGCTTACAGAGAATAGAAAGCATTGAACAGTGCTTGCCTAATCGCAACACATTTCATCGATATGCTGAGGAATAATATTCCAACAGAAGCACTTGACTGGTCTCTGAATACAAATTAGCCCGTTAGCCTGTCTTCCTGCTGGAAACCAGAGATGCCATGTAGAGCAGGCCCATCCTGTACAACACAGTAGAACTCTAAGGCAACCTTAACCCCAATCTTAGCCATAGACCACACCATTGCTAACGTTGGAGTTACGGTTCCTTTAAGACGTACGCAGTTTTGTGCAGGAGGCCACAGGTATATTTTTAGCTCCACCTATAAGGTATTCAATAAACCATGCTGAGTACTTCAGCCTGTCTTCATCTCAATTATCTGTTTAACATTCTTGCCACCAGCGGCAATGAGAATTGCCACTACGGGTCAGTAAGTGCAATCGACGAAGCGGACCCAAGGTAAACTGTACCATGTGTTTACCTGACAGTATACCTGTAAACCAGATGTTACACTTAAAGGAGCACAAACAACTCAATGAGGTCTTTTCATCATTCCTAGTATGTTATTATTATCTTCCTATTTGCGGGACGATTGATCTAAAACTGACAGTGACATTTTCACTAAACATCTCTATCAAAGCAGCATCAGTGACTTGTACAAATTCACAGTATATATTTACATATCTCCAGTTTTTATTAGCTCTAAGCCCGTAAGTCAATAATTCTAAGAACCACTGGAACCAAAGTGTCTCGGTCAAAGGTTTATATACTTTAACACCATTGATATTAACTCCCAAAGAAGAATCTGTGCTTCAACAATATCAATATTGGCAACAGGAACCGTGCAAAGGATATCAATTCCTGCGATAGCTGGGTGCTTCTGTAAGCCCAGCATAGACATTAAGCAACTTTGTTTAAGAAGTGAAATTCTGAGGCGTCATCGTTGTATAACAACTGGCTGAGGTTGTAGTCAATATTTGTCATAGCTGTCAATAGAGAAATGCCAAGGAAAGTAAGTGCTTGAAAATACATGTTGCGGCATTGCCCAAAAGCAATATAAAAAATAGTTGCAGTGGAAATATTGTAAAGACCATTATTCAACATGCATAGTGGATTTTTACTTTTTGATAATCAATAGATTTTTTTCTGTGGATTTCTGTGGTTTATTACAATAAAATGATATGTTGAATAATTAGAATAACCTGCTCGATACGAGTGAAGCTCAGAACTGTGAAAATTAATTTCACTCGGGACATATTTCCTCATATCTCGTGGGTTATTCTCTGGTATTCAATGGCACAGACATTATGCCAACCAGTATAGAAGTCGATAGCTACCGGATGATGTAAAACAACCAGGACATTAAACAATCTGCCACAATACTGCATAATCTTGCCAAATCTACCAGTTGAATTCACAAAGGTAATACATATAGAATATTTTCTTGGCATAATTTTAATAAGTTCTGTGTTGCTCATGTTTAACAATCAATTTGAG
This sequence comes from Lepetodrilus schrolli, assembly GCA_032361225.1. Classification (NCBI taxonomy): domain Eukaryota; kingdom Metazoa; phylum Mollusca; class Gastropoda; order Lepetellida; family Lepetodrilidae; genus Lepetodrilus; species Lepetodrilus schrolli. The sequence goes on along the minus strand of JAUTBT010084918.1, from coordinate 8,429 downwards.
TACCAGGTCTACGAGTATTCATTAGTCTACATAGTATTCTAGGACAACAGGTATTTCATAATTTATTCCAATACCTTTCAAATTATTCCAACAGATGGATACTACATGTTGGTTAACCCTCTCCTTGCTGGATTAGGCACAGACTCTACTCTTTAGGGCATCTCAAGTTGCCTTCAGCATGGAGAGAGTTAATAAAAAGTTGGTTAATAATCAAAGTATATAACAGTATATAATTTACTGGCAGAAAATATTGAATTTATCAGGCAATATCTGCATTAAGCTGTTATTCAGCATGATAAGTTGGATATTACTATGTCATTAAATAGATATTGGTTATTAAATACATGAACCATACTAATGAAGAATGATTGCATCAACATATTTGCTAAATATAAAACAAAATAATAGAATTGTCCATTTCAGAAAAAACAATACCAGAATGTGTCCATTAGTAACATTCAATAAACAGCTTGAAATATGTGTTAATAATGCAAAATTAATGCACATTATTTGATATTCTAACATAGTATGGTGTAAGATTAAAGGGGCCACCAATACTTTTATTATAAAATTATTTTTTTTGTATTGGGGTTTTAAGTCGCTTTCAAGATTCTTTCACTTACATCACGACTTGTCAGTTTAGGGCAACATCCGTAGCGCTGAATGTAAACCTGCGAGCATCGGCTGGTACTGACAAGACCAAGGATGATAACTGCATTGCCACTCTACAGACATTGCATCCTATCAATATCGCGTCAGAAAGGTAACTTTCGCGAACATTGATGCCGGGCCCCCGGGGCGGGATAGTACTTCTGGGAATAGTACTTCTGGGAATAGTACTTCTGGGAATAGTACTTCTGGGAATAGTAACTATTAGGTGTTTTACGGCAGTGAGATATACCTGTGCAGGACGTTGTGCTCGTGGATGTGTCTAATTGCTGCCACGATCTGCTGAAACATTGCCAGCACATCCTTTTCCTCCAGCGGTTTTTCTTGGGACGAGAGAAATTTTGCCAAGGTTCTAGAAGATAAAGTGGAGTAGATTACCCAGTTACCTGGCTGAAGATCGCTGATCGCCTGATCACTTCTAGACAGATACTTGGCTAAACATGACATGTCCCTGACACACTTTGACTACAGGGATCTATTGATTGATTTAATGCTTTACGTAGCTGTGGAAATATTTTACCCATATGCGATGAACAGGGTAGCCACTTTGGTTACTATGACAGGAGACTACACGGTACCTAAATTAATATAACTTTGTTGCATTAAAGTCTCTTAAAGCTGTGTCAGAACTGGTTAGAACATCACTACTGGAAATAGTCCCCACTCATGATGACAGGAAACTACTGGGTACCCACCCTCCATCAGCGTACTCACCCTCCATCAGCGTACTCAATCTCTATCATTAGCACACCATCTTCCTCAAAGCTGTCGTAGTAGCTGATGATGTTGGGGTGGTCCAGCATGTTGAGGACGTTGACCTCGTTGAGTGCCAGCTGTCTCTCGGAGGCATTGAGGTCGTGCATGTTGATCTCCTTCAGGATGACCAGCGAGTCGTCGTCCTTCTTTTTATACAGCACAGCCACACCGTAAGCACCTGTGTCACAACAGTCACTAGGCTTGTTTATTTTGTTTTAGTTTTTTCTTAATTGGGGTTTAGAGCTTTCAAGATTCTTTCACTTATATCGCAACTTGTCAGTTTAAAGCAGGAAGAAAGCAGCAACATCCGTAGCGCAGAATGTTGCAGTAAACCTGCGAGCACCGGCTGGTACTGACAAGACCAAGGATGAAAACTGCATTGCCACTCTACAGACATCGCATCCTATCAACATCGCGTCAGAAAGGAACATTGATGCCGGGCCCCCGGGCGGGATTTGAACCTGGAACCTTTGGCTCCGAAGTCTAACTGTTCTACCACTGCGCTACCACCCGCCCATACGTACCGGACCATAGACACGTACACGTGCCTTCTGTATATAATTTGACATATTTGTAGATTGTAGTTTCATGACCATCATGGAGTAGTTTTCTATAGTTGCGCGATCTGTGAATACTAGTTGTGTTTTCTTTTTAAACAATTAGACCAAATGGCGTTTTAGAGCCGCTTTCACTTGTAGCACGACTAGTAAACCATGGGTCTCAACCATACAGAGGTAGACGTTCGTTCCATATTTACCAATGTCATAGTTACTGTTATGAATAAGGTATCGTCTCTCAAGCTCTCATATTCGCTATGCCGCCATAGCGATCTCGTAAGTGCCCGATCGCCATGTATACTCAACAAAATGTATTAAGGGCCAGTAACTTTTTGGGATACATAAATGTAGCTTTATATACTTTTAACAACTAAGCATTTACAAACGTCTACAGCCTACAGGTACTCTTCAAGCGTATATATGAAGAAGAATGGCACTATAGGTTCTTCAAGCCGAGTTACATAGAAAGCTTCCCCACAAAATATCTGCCAACCCTTAATTTATTTTGTTGAGTATATAAAAGATCGCTATGGTCTCATCGCACAAAACTTCTCGCACATACAACGTGTCAATTTTGCAGAAGAAGAGTTGGTCTTCTGCAACAATGACAACGGTATCTTGACCTTCCTTGACCCCGAGACTGATGACGTGGAGACGTCTGAGACTGGCATCGACGGATGTTCTGATCTGGGGATCTACATGAAGCAGCCATCATTCCGTAGTCCGGGAGAGCTGCAGATCTTCGTGGTGGACACCAGCATCAAGTAAGTAGACCTGGCATCGTACCAAAGGCTCCGTGCTGGGAATGAATTAAGTGGTTTACGTCTCAGCGGGATATTTCACCCATACATGACTCCTGCTCTATGTCAGTTATTCCTTGTCAAATGTATTAATTAGTGGGGTGTTGTTGTTTTCTCGTTTTAAATATTTTATTTTTGTAAAAAATACATAATAGAAAACACCGCCACCAACGTCTACAATGACTACGATAATAATAATAAGAAGAAAAAGAAGAAGAAGAGGAGGAGAAGAAGAAGAGGAGGAGAAGAAGAAGAGGAGGAGGAGAAGGAGAAGAGGAGGAGAAGAAGAGGAGGAGAAGAAGATGAAGATGACGAAGAAGGAAGAGGAGACGGTGCACTCATAGCACTTACAAATAACAGCACACAGGAATACAAATGGGGAGAAACAATTCAATCGATATAGGAACTTCGGAAAAGATGGGTTTTAAGATTGATTTTGAAAGAACTTGTAGAAGTGGGTAGAAGTGTAATTAAAATATGGAGAGCATTACCTCATGCCCTAGGCCCTATACATCACTATATCATTATGCCAGCACTTCTAATGATGTAAATCGGAGGGCGGACTTTGAGCCATCCCAGAGGGAGGCTGGCGGCAACGTATCACCACATGGTATCTTGAAGAGTGTTGACTTGAATTACGGTTTAGATCCGCTTCCATGATTATTTTGATCATGCCATGGCTGGTCTATTTATTTGTATTTTATTTAGTTTGGCTTGGCAGTGTATGGCATGCTGAAACTTGTAACACCCGTAGCACTGAATGTTAGAGTAATCCTGTGAACATCGGCTGATGCTGGTGACCCAACCATATTACTGAACCAAGACCATATCATTCTGTCATGATCGTGTAGGGAAAATAACTTTCACCAACATCGATCACGGAACCCTGGGTGGATTCAAACTCGGGCTTTGTCTGCATGCCTGTGTATACTAAATAAATAATTTACACACATTTGTCCGTAAATATTTGCGAGAATGTCCTGGTGCACAGCATCCTGGAAACCCTGGCCATTCCAACTACTTTTAAAGATTTGTCAAATTTGTTAAGTAGTCATAACAGCCAATGTTTCATGGATGGGTGCATGAAAGCACCTGCACTACATGAATCTTAATTATTATTATTATTTTCCAGCCAAGTGAATGTATACAGTCGACAGGGGGGTACCGCCAGTACCAGATTGGGTGCCAGATTAGTCGAGGCCTTCACCGCCTCCACACAAGTGTCCATCGCAGTATGGGTCGACTTCCTCGGCAAATAAACAACATGTTTTCTCGGCCGATTAATACTGCTTGGAGGCCTACACTTGAAAAAGAAATTGCAAGACAAAAGATATAAAAATATGCTAAAGAAATTGACTGTCCATTAAATTACAGATTACTTATGACTGGTGTTGTTAATTAAATAGTTGTCTGTAGATATAGATGATACTTATTGAGTGCATATGAGTTTTGGAATGATACATAACTTCAGTTGAATCCATCTACGTCTGTCTGCAGGAAGTAAAACCAGATAGAATACTGTGATATAAATGCACTTACATTGAAGATGCCATGGCTACACGAATGAATGAATATACTGTAAACCAGGAAATTAATGCGAAAAATGCGATTGGGGTATGGCCGCATTAAATTCCTACGCATTATTTTAAATAATGAAAGGTATGTCCAGAAAAAAAACATGAATAGAGGCCTGGTCGATCGCATTTAATTGTTGTCGCATTTATGTCTAAAAGCTTGAGGTCGCATTAAATTAGTGACACATTAAATTCATGATTTACAGTATCCTTCGATAGACGATCGTGCTATGAGCAGAGTGCTTTCACTGAAAAAAAATGGCCATTTAGAAATCTATATATCATTTTATGTTGTATAATTATTTTCTTATTATTACTGTAATCGAATGTCTAGTTAAATTGCCTAGTCTTCCATACATCAATGATAGGAATGCATGCTTTAATTTGTCTGTGATTCTTTGGTTCAAATTGCTATGCTTTATTTGTTTTAATATTTGTGACAATATTACAACTATGCTAAGAAATCAATAATTTTTACAAATTATGCCTTGTTACCTGTGTTCTGTTACTAATTGCTCCTAGTGTTGTTATGCATGAGGTCTCTGCCTACAGGGTACCCATGCAATGTCCTGTGATTGTGCTGCTCGATTTTCCTGTTAAGTGCTGTTCAGTATTCACCTGTTGTTGTGGTTATCCATATAAATGTCAAAATATTGTATTAATAGACACACTGTATAACACTGGGAATAAAAATGTTGCTTGGTGCTACATTGATGTAGTCTGTATGTTCTGTTTAGTTCAATGTTTCTTCATTTTATACATATACTCAACAAAATTAAGGACCAGTACCATTTTGGGACATACAAAAATATCACTTTACCATCTCTCTAACATTGAAAAATTTCCAAACATCTACATGCTCCAGCTACGCTTCAAGAACAGACGCATTAGAAGAAGAATGGCACAAAATTCCGCAAGCTGAGTTCAGAAATATGGTAGAAAGCATCCACACAAACTTTGCAGGCCCTTAATTTATTTAGTTGAGTTTAAAATGTTGGGGATGATGGCAGCACAGTCATAGATCAGAGCCAAAGGTCCTGAATTTTGAACCTGCCTGGGGACCAAGCAACAATGTTAGCAGAGGTCACCTTTCTTTGGAAATGTATGGTCATTATATTATACACTGTCTGTACTGGCAAAGGGCAGTTCTCAATGATGGTTTATCAGTACCAGCCGGTGCTCACAGACCTACTGCAACAACACTGTCCATAATAAAAGTGAGAGTATTCACAATGATGCTTTCAATGCTAAAAACAGTAATAACTTATTTTTTAATTGGGGTATAGAGCCGCTTTAAGGATTCTTTCACTTATGTCAATAAGACAATAATAAAAATTAAAGAGTTCAAATGATGTTTTCAATTCTAAAAACAATTGAGTAAAATATATAAGACACACTCTAAATTGTTGGTTGTACTTAGTCCTGCATTGGTCATTGAAACCAGAATATCCAGTTAACAACTAGACAAGAATTTAAATTCTATCTTTAATGTTTCAACATGATACTTAAATAGTTACTCCAGCTCCTAAATCCTCCAAAACAGATACCAGTGCTGCTCTAAACATAAGCAATGTAGCGTATGGAAGCAGTCGCTGAGTCCGTGTCTTGAGGATGACATTCTTTTTTTTTAAAATTTGAATTGGGGTTTAGGGCCACTTGCAAAATTATTTCACTTATATCATGGCTTGTCAGTTTAGGTCAGTAGTAAACCCGCAATATCCGTAGCACTGAATGTTGCAGTAAATGCTGCTGGTACTGACAGACCAAGGATGATATATAATTGCATTGCTCCTCATATGAGAAGTCCAACTTAATTAGTGAACCCAGGCTGGAAATTTCAGTTTAAAAAAAGAGAAAAGATGGTACATGTATCCCCAGTGTCCGGCAATCAAGGTACTATCCGGTGGCTTCTGTCAGCAGGAATCGATATGAGCTTACGTCACATAAATACCGTAATTCTCCTAATAATTGTTATTTAGGTGTCATGTGATGAATAAAAATACAATGGTTACATGCAATGATAACACATTTATAAAAAGACCACCCGATCATCTGAGGCCTATATACACCAATATATACATATACATACATAGGCTACATGTAAAACTACGGAATAAAGATATTTTATAGATTTAGTATAGGCAACCAATATATAATAGTACTCTGCATACATGCATAAATCCGTACTCAAAATATTTAATGATACTCCGGTAGCTTATAAAAAGATGTGTTATTAACGAGTAAAAAAATAGATTTTGGTTGGGTCATACAAAGTAATAAATTGAAGTTTTGTATTTTTCATTCCATGAAGTAGTTACCGAGATAATCTACGAAATGGGTGTGTCAATGCATTTAATGCCAACCTATAATAAATGGTTAAATTCAATCAATAATAAAATGTGTTACGTATATTTGTTTTATCTAAAACTAATTACATTGTTTTTGCAATTGTTTTGTCACATTAGTTTTCATATGAAAAACAATATTTCAAAATTATACTAGTATCAAGAAAGAGATATGTGATAGCACCTGCTGAATATTGTCAACACCTGTTGCATTATGTTATGTCATTCGATCGATAAATTTACATCGTATACTGTATAGTATAATACTATGTTATGCCGATCACGTACTCGACAATGATTTGTTTATTATAATGCCGGATGTCTTGGCTGTAAAACACAGATAAGACATAGGTCAACTACTGGTAACGGCCATTAGACGTGTATAAGATCTTGTAGCCAATACAAAATAGCTGACTTATACAACAATACCCATGACTCCAGCAAAATATAGTTGTCACAGGATTTACTTCAAATCAATTTGTATTAGCACTATCATGAAAACGAACAATATTAACACCATCTATGACTACATGGACCATCTAGACTATTATGGTATTTGATTTCTTTTTACAATAAAAAGTTCGTATATTTATTTTCCGTATTGATTAATTCCTGTTCTTACAAAACGTAGGCCAACATGTTCCACAGTTCCAGACTAATATGTTGTGCATTTGGTAAAAAAAATTGGCAACGGGCATCCTATTAAGGTGTAAATTACACTCATGGATCATATACTTGTTCATCCAGCATACTATGATAGCATTCAAAGTTAGGCAGTGGCATTGGAAGCTTGAGTGACTTTTGCGGGAAGTATAGATTTATACTCAAATTGAGGCCGTAAAATTCAGTTCGGCTGTTTAGTTTAGTTTTATTCAAGACGATATGGATAGGTTACAAGTTATTACAACTTAAATGAAAACCTCTCCAAGAGAAGGGAAAGACAAGATGGGGAGAGAAGAAAGAAAGATTAAGAATGAGTGATACATGTACATATTATATTATTGTAAATATTTACATAATGTACAACTGTACTAACTCTAAAATAGTTTCATTTTCAGATACATTTAAGTCCGAGCAGTCATTTAACAACAGATTAACATTGATATGTACATTATGTTGTATAGTAATTAATTTTAATAGTTTCTAGCATGTCTTCACGATATGCGGCTGTTTCAGAAAAGCATGCCTACCACAAACGAGGCATTTGGTTTTATGACATCGAATCATACATTCACTATTAATGCGGAATCAAAGATTAATAACCGTATTTATAAATAGCTAGTATACTATTCTATGCTGTTTTTTATCAGCCAACGCCTGGGTTTTGGTTTTAGCGGATCAGGTGTTCTTTAGTGGTTGATATATTATTTAAACACAGAGTTTGGGAGTGAAATAAACCCATTCTGTAGATATAACTGCTTTCATTAATGAAATAACACAATGGACTAATCATTATATTGTATAATAAATTATAACATGTTAATTTTTACTTGGAACTATAGTTTGTCTGCGTGCTTTAACCCAGTTACCACGACACTTGCATTTTATAGTGTTGGTATCTGAATATCGACATTACGATAGTATCTACATTTATGTGATGAATAGAATCTCACATTCGTGTTCATATATTATTGTGTTTATTAAACTCGACGGCAGAGAGAGAGAGAGAGAGAGAGAGAGAGAGAGAGAGAGAGAGAGAGAGAGAGAGAGAGAGAGAGAGAGAGAGAG
>JAUTBT010084917.1:0-11983 GCA_032361225.1 Lepetodrilus schrolli | reverse complement strand
CCCCCCCCCCCCCCCCCCCCCCACACACACACACACATTTACACTCATTAATCTAGTGTAGACGACTAGTAACCTTTTACTAGACAAAACGCCTGTGATTCTGTTTGACAGAGTTTGACATCTGTAGATGGATTACAGTTTCACATGACAATGAGTATATATCTATCACACAGCTACTAATAATACAAATTTGTGAAGTTATGTTATCTTCCTGAATCGCTGTTACAGCTTTCAAACTCCTAGCCTAGTTATTTCCTCTAGCATCACGCTGGCGAACCAGAAATCGAAAGTAATTTATTGTGCCCAGGTAGATTCTACATGATTGCGATATCTAATCCATCTTCAGATTAAACACAATGAATGCATACATGCTCTATACATACAAACACATACACATTCAATATATGAAATAGGATACACACAAAAACACGTTATATTTAAATAATGCATCGACATATTCTAGAGTAGAATTCCAACAATTTGATAAACCTTCAAAGAAAATTATACTAATTTTCATATGTTAACAATAGTTCGGTCGCAAATTAATATAATCCGAACCAGTAACCAAAGTATTGATTTCAGAGGTGATAAAACATTGGACAAAGTACCGAGTATACGAACCCGTGTCCACTCACCATTATTCCTTAGAACTAGTATAACAATTTATATACAAGATTTATTTTAATTCGGATAATAATTACAGAACGGCTGATATTACACCTCATTATTCACAGGGTGATACGCTGTATGCCTCCACACTAGTCTGTGATAGTCTGGCATGTACACACACACACAACAACATACAGTTCTCTAGTGTCGGTGTGCATACACGGGATACGAATATGTTAGCTTTGTTGGCCATTCTGGCAGTGACTCCTTGTGGATTAAATGCCATTTCCTTCACGATTCCATTTAAAGTTTTGAAACCAAACAATTCTCCGTCTTCCAGAAGACATGACGAAGTCAAGAAGCTGTTGACACGTGTGGACATGCTGGAGAAACTTTTGAACCAATCTGATCAAGATGCGCAGACCAGTGGACAGAAACTCTCCACACACATCATGAGACTGGACACAAACATAACCAGCCTGTCTAAAATGTCAGAATCACGTAACCTGGCCATCACAGACATTTTGAGAAGAATTGACGATCTGCAGCGAGAAACAAAGACAGAATCGCTGAAAGGAAAGCAATTCGAAACAGCCATTGCGTCACGTCTGACGAAAGTGGAGACACAGATGGAAGATATGAGTGAGTGTGTGTATGTGTGTGTATGTGTGTGTGTGTGTGTATGTGTGTGTGTGTGTGTGTATGTGTGTGTGTGTGTATGTGTGTGTGTGTCTGTGTGTGTGTGTGTGTGTGTGTGTGTGTGTGTGTGTGTGTGTGTGTGTGTGTGTGTTTTATCGGATTTTTTTAATGAGGTTTAGAGTCGCTTTCAATGTTATTTCACTTATATTACAGCTTGTTATTCTCGTAGTTATAATTATAATACTGTATACACCAGAGTTAAACACTTCCAATTTTTACAGGGTGCACTTCCTGCGCAATGGATGCGGACGACAAGGGATGCTCAGATGTGTACAAACCACCCAAAGATTTCAAATTGAATCCAGAAATGTGTGACGAGATAGAAACGAGGCCTTCTGAAGGTTAATATTGAGTTTTATGTCTATATTCGTTCTCCTGTTTATGAACTCTGTTCTACCTTTAAAAATATATATTAGATATGTTTGATAATTTTATAAGTAAAATATCTGATTTAATAGTATCAGTCGAAGTAATATCAGCAGAAGTAGTAGTAGTAGTAGTAGTAGTAGTAGTAGTAGTCGTGATAGTAGTCGTGATAGTAGTAGAAGGAGCAACAGCAACAGCATCCATGAAACACCGGACATTATGACTACTTAACAACGGATGTTAAATAGTTATAATGGCCGGAGTTTCGAGGATACAACAACAGTAGCAACAGCAGGGATAGAAGTAGCAATGATATTTTACATAGAATGTTACCTTCCCATTTAAAGCATGCATCGTCTGTCCTGCTTTCAGAGGAGAAGCTGTGTATTTACGGAAAAGACAATGGCTACAAAGTCATCTGCAATCTTTATGGGATGTCCTTCACCTGCAAAGCGTCCTGTGGAACTAAATACGATGACGTTGGCAAGAACTTCACAAAGAAACTCATAAATAACGACCTGTTCAAAGGTCTGAACACGCCACCAGGAGATGCACAGCCACATCCAGGAGACCTGTTGACGAATATCGGGTTTGGAAATTACGCATTTAACCAGCCCGACCAAGCTATCCACGGGAAGCAGCTCCCCAAGAAGTCAGCCAGCGGCGGCAAGCCCAGTAGACAGAACAATTTTGCGCAGACATATGTTCCTCAGGGAGCTTATGACGTTGACCAAACTCTGGATCTGCCTGACCAAAGTATACCCAGAGGACATCCCCAATACTTCGACTTCAACCCCCTTCCACTGCCTAATTCTCAGCGTTCTCAGAATCCTTTTAATCCTTCTGAATTCCCCGGGTCATCATTCCTTGTTAATAACCCCCAACCTGGAGCACACAATGGTCAATTTGGGCCACAGAATAGCCAACTTGGGCCACAGAATATACAACCAGGACAATACCGTCGTGGGCCAGTATTCCATCCTGCCAACCTGGTGGAGGGGTATCCACTTCCGAATCAGCAAGCAAATCCTTACAAACCAACTCGCAGCAATCCTTCACCAGTTCCATACGGACCTGGCTCATCATTCCTGCCTGACAATTTGAAAAATGGATATCAATCCCCACAGCAACCTAGCTCGTATATTCCTTCTCAAGTTCAGTTGAATCCGGCTAAACCTCCAGTCCAATTAAGTCCCAATGTTGTTTATCCATCACAGGTTAAACCCGGACAGCTTCCGCCACCGCAAATCACAGTGAAGCAAGTAGTCGCTGGAGCATCCCCTCAGACAAATCCTATAGCAAATACTGGGTCCAACGTGTCGCCTCCGATAGCATCCCCTGGCACTGCTGGCAAACCAGTGTCCAATCCACAAACGGGTTACCTGCCTCCCGTACTATCTAAGATAGCTAGAGAAGCAGTTGTTGCTAGAGATCAAATTCCAGATGCTCCTGTTGCAGTCCCTTACAACCCTGATCCGGTTAGCAGCAAATCACCTCAGCATTTAACTTCACCTGATAATCCTGCTGTCCCTGCAAATGGAAATATTGTTAATGTTATCCCAAAACAGGTCTTGCAACCTATTCAAGTTCCTCCTGTTCCGGGTGTACCTCAAGTACCTCAAGTACAAGTACTTCAACTACCTCAGCCACCATCCAACCCTCCTTCTACAAATCACTATAACGTCTTGCAACCCATTCCTGTTCCTAATGGTCCCGGTGTACCTCAATCACCGCAACCACCTCAAGCCCCACAGCCATCAATCAACCCTTCTACAAATCACTATAACGTCTTGCAACCCGGTGTACCCCAACTAACCCATCCACCCCAACAACCAACCAACCTAAAACCTAATAATGCCTTGCAACCAATTCGTGTTCCTAGTGTTCCTCAAATACCCCAACCACCCCCCAGCACCCCTCCACAATACTATAGTCCAGGTGCCCATGTATCTTCCAACGCAAACCCATCGCATCCCAGTCAGAAGTACAGCGACTTCGCCCCTTTCCAGCACCCTGTTAACAGTGTCAAAAACCCAGCTAATCAGTACAACAACCGCAACGTCATCCACAATCTCCCAGAGCTTACACTATCAAACATAGACCCATACAACGGCATCAACACGGTCCCGAACAACAGACCCAACAGCAATGCCAACTACGCAGCCAAATCACTCGGAAATCCGTTTCTTAATCTAGGGTTCGGAAACATAGGCAACGCTGGAGGTATCGGATACCAAGGTATCAATGGGTACCAACAGAACGCAGCGGGAAACAATGGCTACCAAGATGCAAACAATGTTGGATATCAAAATGTGGGGCAGTTCAATAACGGACGATTTGGACGCACTGGTAACTCATTGGGACAAGCCCGACGCATCCTTGACCAGCAGGTATTGTACCTAATACCGCAATTAATGTGAAAAGATAATTACAGTTGTATTAATACGTATACAGAAAGTGAAGACAATAATGTATACCAAGTGAAATGTAGAAAACTAATACATTCTATGTAAATAAATTAAGATAAACCATATGTACTGTATCCAATACCATTGTAAATGACAACGTATCAAGCTCTTTCATTCTAAGTAGTACCGTTATGTCACCCTCTAAACACAGGCCAGTATGTGCCTACTTAACATTCGTCAAATTATGATATGTAAGCATAAATTTGGGTTTCGAAGTTGCCATTATCTTTGAATACTTGAATAAAGAATGTAAGCATTTACTCTAATAGCGTATAGGAATATCATGCGCGACATTTGATTATTTGCATTACATCATATTTACTTCAATATTTAGACGAATAATGTGAAGCAAGCCACCAACAATGGAGTTAAGTCTCTTGGTTCCCACAATGCCGCCAACACCGGAAAGACGTCCAGCAGGTCGTCTGCATCCTCGTTCAGCACGGGTTCCAGTAAGCAAGGAATCGCAGCCGGAAGTAAATCATCCAAAGACCTTGGAGCTCTTACAAGTTAGTCCTGATTAATTAAAGACACCATGCATTAGCATTCGAATTATTTGCATTGTAATTCGATTTAATTATATCAATAAATGAATATTGTAAAATATTGAGAGTATTTGAGTATTTATGTTTTTATGAAAAATAAATTTAAACAGAAAGGAAGAAAAAAGGGAGGAATATAATATCGCATATATATATATATATATATATATATATGTGTGTGTGTGTGTATGTGTGTGTGTGTGTGTGTGTGTGTGTGTGTGTGTGTGTGTGTGTTTAATTAGAGGCACCGTAAGGAAGGATTTCAATTACTCGCATACAGCGTCTGAGTAGCGAAGACTCGAGAGTACATAGGACATCATCCATCCTCTATACCCCCGGCCCAGTGCCTTCTTATACATTTACCAATAGAATTAGCGCATGCGTATACAGGACGGGGGCTGGGTGGTAGCGCAGTGGTAGAAACTTGGACTTCGGCGCCAAAGGGTCCACGTTCGCGAAAGTTTTTGACACGATATTGATAGGATGCGCAGACTGTAGCGTAGCAATACAGTTATCATCCTTGATCTTATCAGTACCAGCCGGTGCTCGGAGGTTTACTTCAACATTCAGCGCTATGAATGTTGCGGACTTCCTCTTGCCCTAAACTGACAAGCCGTGATTTAAGTAAAATAATATTAAAAGCGGCTCTAAACTCCAATAAAAATAAAAAATAAAAATAGAGGATGGAAGGGAGGGCAATAAGTACATAACATTACTATGCCAGCAGCGCATAGTTTTGCAGTAATCACGCTGGAAACGAAAATAATTGCAATGCGGCTGTAGGCATATTGACACCCTACTCATATGATCTTATGCATTATAAAGACTATTATAGAGTGAGATAAATAATATTGTAACGAGAGTTATCGCTCATATGGGTAGACATTGATATATTCTGCCGTTGTTAATGTACCTGCACGGCGGCACTATAGCCACTTTTCGGTATGATCTATTCTCGTCTGCCACGAAACATGACAACCTATCGCATCCGGAAGCAGGTAGTAAAGAAAATCAGTCACGTGACTGACGAGAATCTCCTCAAACGTTGTTTAAGGAATGGAATGGTGACGACTCTCTTAAGATAATGTTTCCATAGGTCAAAGGTCACTAACGGGATTATTACATAGTCTGAACTACCGACAAAAGTGATTTTATTAGATTTGTTTTACTAATCTATAAATATGTTGGTTTTTAATAAATTAATTTCACCTTCTCTTTGACTGGTGGGGACCATTCTGACGTCAGTTTCATGCGTGAATTCCATCACAATGACAAAGTCCCGTATCCTTTGTATTCAAAGGAAAATGATCGTCCGCAGGTAAAATAAAAAGGGCGGATCCGTCTATTATTTTAGAACAAAGTATTGTTTTAATACATTTTGAAGAGAGCACTTGGTCTGTTTATTGACAATACAGCGTCATTATATAATGGTATATTTATTGCCCGTACAGATGATCTCGCTTTAAGGTCGATGCTAGACAATTATTATGTTAAAATGGCAGAAAGAATAGCTTTCCTTGGCACCTGTATGTATCCAGGCAGATATATTATAGCATTGATCTGTCTTCCTTCTAGATCAATTGATAGGACACCATGCAGAAATAGCAAACCATAGATAAGTAAGTTTGATTGCATTGGAACTTTATTTGCTTCCTTTCCATCATAGCCCATGTTCCCCCTCTTATGCGGTTGATTCATAACTACTCTCCCAATTTCTATATTAGGTATGTTGCCTCAAAGATAATTAGTGTTTTGAAATTTAATTTTAAATGTATATAAAGGAACTGCCTTGAATCCTTCATGATGAGTCTTTGCAGTGTGTTTAATTCATACATTATCAAGTCAGAGGACGCTTTTATGCGTATATTATTCAGAATTCAGAATTTAACCTGTATCGGAACACAAATCAAATACAACGTTGAAAGAAGAAAAAACAATGTTGCTGTTTAGATGGCATCCTAATAGAGATTCTAGTTCGTCGGTATATTTAGTACAATTGCTGTTTGCCAATCATGTGTGTTCAGTTTCCATTCCTAATGGCAAACGCAAACTTTCCAGTTTAACAGAATTTCCTTGCTATAGTTATTGATACTCATTGGTATTTTTTTCCAATTGGCAGGGATTTTGTTTCCTGATTAGGAAGTAACTCTTGCTATTTTGGACCAGTTCATTGAGTAAATGTAACTTAGATCAATGGTTTTATGACCTGCACTGCAATCTGTTGCTGCACCATGGCAATGGAATGACCATAGGGGGCGCTGTTGCCACCACGGACTGGATCAAACGTAATGAGACGCAGCGCTCGCCGGTCTGCTGGGATGTAATATATCGCAGAGTCTCGTGGGACCTCGTGACATTTCCATTCGTCCCGTTTTTCGAACTATGGTATCCGAAGCTCATAAAACGTCATCATATCCCATTTCCTGGAAATGGTTTTCACTTGATCTTCTCCGACCCCGACTGACCTGAGAAGAAACCCTATCTCGGGCTGACTACGCATGTGCATGCTGATATGCATTAAGAAAATGTCCCTCAAGATGGCGATGGTGAGACGCCATCTACAGTCGACGACCTCAGGAACAACAGCGTTGTTGTCATCGTACTGAACATCAGTAGTATTATTGTCTTCCAAAGTTCACAATTATCTAGCACGTACTGTTTAATAACATTGTAGCAATGCCATCTGAATATCTCAGATGTGCATAAATATATAATCTTTCTATATGACATATGAACACAACTTGTGATTAAGTATTTCATTTATAGAAAACAGGGCATAATAATTATTCCTACACTGTATGAAAACTCCAAATTTAGGTTTACCTGATTTTTACGCCAAATAGAGGAGGATGCTGCTAAAAATACCAATGCTAATTTGTTATTAGTGTGCTTTGCAACGTAATAGGTTGTTATGTGTAACAGGTCGCATCGTAAACACGATGAAAATCCATATCGCAAAATCAGAATATTGGTTGGTGCCGCAAACATATTTCTTTTCAACTGAGCAAAGCATACCTAATAACCGTTGGGGATTCCCCCAGCCTCAGAGGCTCAACTCATTAGCATGTCATACGTTGTCGTTATTGGTTCTTTATTTTAAATAGCTATAATAAGTGTGTATGTGTTACCGTCGACCTGGTGTCATGTGCCCTCGCTTATCTTCGGGTCCAGGCATTGGCAAACAAGATGGACGCGCCCATGGCTGGATTCAACATGGCGGACTTGGTGAGTATTTAGAAGGACGATGATATTTTGGACTTTATTCACATAATTTGCTGTGT
Organism: Lepetodrilus schrolli; assembly: GCA_032361225.1. NCBI lineage: Eukaryota > Metazoa > Mollusca > Gastropoda > Lepetellida > Lepetodrilidae > Lepetodrilus > Lepetodrilus schrolli. The sequence goes on along the minus strand of JAUTBT010084917.1, from coordinate 4,018 downwards.
CGTGTCTGGTTATTATGCGGATATAGCGTATACATACCGTTATAAAGATGTAGGTGCCATCAAATGCTCGCGTAACGCCGCATTGTCGCTGCTAGACAATGTAGAATACTTTCAAGTGCGAACTGCGCGCTCTTTGTAAACAGTCAACTGATAGACTTGTTCGGTGGCTCCTTTCATATATTATATTTTTAAATGAACATGTGTCACATTATTCTTGGTGGGAATAACTCCTTAAAAAAATAAACCAAATGCAGTAATGTCATACGGCAGGCATGCCGTAAATATACGAAAGGAGCCACCACAAATCTAGCAGTTGACTGTTTACGAAGAGCACGCAGTTCGCACTTGGATTATTCTAAATCGTCTAGCAGCAACAATGCGGCGTTACGCGAGTATTTGATGGCACCTACATAGTTATAACGGTATGTATACGCTATATCCGCATTATAAACAGACACGACACAGCAAACAATGTGAATAAAGTCCAAAATATCATCGTCCTTCTAAACACTCACCAAGTCCGCCATGTTGAATCCAGCCATGGGCGCGTCCATCTTGTTTGGCCAATGCCTGGGCTAGAAGATAAGCGAGGGCACAGGACACCAGGTCGGTGTTGCCGTAAGCAATGCTACTCTGGAGACGTTATTTCCTGTTTATCAATATATTATTACGACTTCTCCGTTTATATGATGACAGGCGCCTATACTACACTGCGCTCGGTAAATCGTCTATCGATATGATGCAATTATATATAATTAGTACGCGGAAAATGTAACCATGGAAATGACGTTCATATATATGCCTATACCTACCATACTCATAAGCCTGTAAGTGTTCTGATAATGTAAAATGTTTTATGCGAGTATTGGTACATTTTCCATCGATGTATAATACGCCAACTGGAATAATAATATAATAATAATAATAATAATGATAGGATTATTATTAATAATAATAATAATGTATATAGTGCCTAGGATCCAGACTAGTTACCCATACAATGGCGCTGAATACGCTGAATACGCATTTGAAACGCCGGAATACGCACTTGAAACGTAATGACCACATACATTATGTTCGTACAGGTCTCTGTCCATTAGGATCATACGCAGAAGCCATCGCTACAACTGCTCTGATAATGGAATTACAATTTAAATTTGTAATTGTACTTTTAAGTTTCATTGATGACCTCAATACCATAGAGCTTAGACCTTCAGTTAACCGTGCCTCGATTAACCGATATTTTATAATTTGGAGCAGGGATTTTGGAATCCTCACTGCCAACTCCAATCAATTTGGGTTTTCCAATGAAATAGTCTTACTTTTAACTAATGCCTACAACAGCTGTACTTGGCGATTCCGTGAGCTCCGAGATCTTGATAGTCTAGTCCGGGTCATGGCATTTACAGAACAATCGACGTAAGCCAAGCAAACTTCAACTAGAAAGTACGCATTATTTTACTTTACGAGGTATTTATATTGTAGTGGAATACACTTTTGTAAGTAATCATGTTCTGGTATTATTTAAATGTATTTTTATTGGTACCAGTGCATATTAGTTTGCCTTTCGAATTGCATGACACATGCCATTTACAGATTGGTTAGTTGATTTGGGGTTTAAAGCCACTTTCAAGATGTGTTCATTCACATCATGGCTTGCATGCATATTTACTGCTTGTACTAGTCTGGATTTCCACCAGTTTTTATAGTGATAGCTCACTTGGAATATCACATGCCGCAGATAGAACATGGATACCCCACTCAGATACAGTATACTGATTCCGAGCTGACCAGTCCTTGCTTGACCCCTTTAATGCTAAGCGCCAAGCAGGGAACAACAAGTATACTCTTTTAACGAATTTTGGAATGACGCGACCGGGGATCGAACCGCGACCTTCCGCAATCCTGGTTGGCCTTTATAGAACAATCGGCGTACACAAAGCAAAACTCATCCAGAAAGAACATATTCTTTTACTATATTTTACTTTACGAATACCGTTTTGGAAATAAATATTTTCTATAATTTACATTTGTATAAATAAGTACATAAATATGTTCAGCTATTTTAAAATTGTATTTGTTATTACATTATTAATTTCTTTAATGTACAACATGCGCACATTATATTATCTATGTAACAACAGTAACATAGTTGTACCATTTTATTTATTTTATGTTCGATATTTCAGGACCCAGTTGTGTGAAACACAAATTCGATTAACGTGCCATTAAACCTCCATTAACTAATGCAGCATTACGTTAGTATTAAACGTCAATACAGGAATAACGGCTAATGACGCCATTAGTTAACGGCACGTTCATGAAACCGAGTCCAGATCTACATCATGATTGTGTATATTTTTTATTCGTCTTTTATAGATTATATATCATGGTGTCTTTTATGTAATGGCCCGGTGCTCCGCTTTAATTTTGTTTGAACGTTTATGTAAATACATGTATTTGCACACGACACGAGAATAAACTAAATTTGTTATTATGTTATTATTATCCATGATTCTTCCATGGTGATTTTCACTTCGTTACGACAACAACGTTTAAAAGATCTCTAACAATACATTACTATCGATTAGTTATTCTCGAGTTTAGCACGAAGTAAGACAAATACTAAAACAGTATGAGATATAACATTCGCAAGTGTCTTCAGTACCGGAGGTTATTAATAACCATTGTGTCTAAAATGTATTTACGCAGTTGATGGCCCTCAACGGTTAAAAACTAAGGATAGGAGAATTTATCACTCAACGGATGATTAAGAACACATATACTTTATAATGTGTATATTTTTACTGACATGGTATTATAAACAAAAGCAATACATATATAAATTGTCTTTCGGTTATAATAATAATAATAATAATAATCAATGCACAAAGTGCATGCTCAAAGCGCTACAGTATTGTGCACTCATACCTTCTCAACTCTCTGGGAGTCAGTCATGTTTACTCTTGTTTAGTGTAACGAATGAAAGGATAGGAACACGCGCTACTTCCATCGGCTATTAATAGCAAGGAAGTTCACCCATGTGGCTAATATAAAGGTATCGGTGACTTAATAGATAGCGAAGTTAATATAACGCCCAGAAGGGACGTGCGAGGTCGCACTATAGATGATAGTCACATGATGTCACTGGGGACCAGTTTCATGATACACGAACGATTTGTGCAAGCCATGTAAACATCTACTTGTTTCGTGGACAGTTACCAGTTGAGGTGCAACCACGTGATAATTGGTTTCCGTAAAGTTAAAATCACGTCACAGATATGCGCAGTGTGGTTTAAAACAACGTCACAGCTAGACTGGTTCTATTTCCTATTTGCGCCGTCGGTCTTTCCGTTAGTGCATTCGGATGCCAGTTTTAAATGACGTCACAGTCGAGACGACGACATAGTCCGAGAGACGTCATAGTCGAAGCATCATCATGTTTCGTCATCAGCATATAAATTAAAAAAATAAGGAGGAACCGTTCATTGACATTTTGCGAATATTTAAGGAATTAATGATTAGTCATTAGCATTCATTGTGTCATGAAGCTAATGGGTCACGAGATCAAATTCCATGAGGTGCGAAGCCTGAACAACAATCATATGACGACGGAAGAACCATCAGCGATTGTCATAAATGCTAATGACTTTGACGTTCATGGGGCTATGAACGATAATGACTTCTATGACGTCTATCGAAGGACAAGACAATGATACTGCCATTATATATATGTGAAATAATAATTGATAATTGCAACAATGCATAATCTAGATGTTGTTCATCCGGTTTACGATGGGGACCACGACTTCATGCATGTACGAGCTAGGGCTTGATATAATGTGCATCCCGAGATGACTGATGAAGCCTATACCACGTGACTAGGACATGCACGAGATAGAGAGAGAGAGAGAGAGAGTGTGTGTGTGTGTGTGTGTGTGTGTGTGTGTGTGTGTGTGTGTGTGTGTGTGTTTGTGTGGTTGACAATTAATTGAAATGTAATAATATTATTTTGATA
>JAUTBT010084916.1:0-11984 GCA_032361225.1 Lepetodrilus schrolli | reverse complement strand
ATAGGCCTTGTCAGATGTTAAGTTTATGAACTTGGGCCTCTCAAAGTATGCTAAGATTTTACAAATGTTTGCGATATCGACAGATCTTGTGATGTCATCCGTCAAGGCTACTAGTAGTTTGCTGAACGGGTTAGTAGGAAAATAGCAGGAAATCGGTTTGCACATACGGCCAGTCCATTCGCTTCGCTTCATTCATTGGGTTTTCGTACAAATCAGTATTGAAATGTATGCATACATATTGTTCACTTAAAGGCTCGCGTAGTACTACATAGAATACATATGTATTGTCCATTGAACGCAGCCCAGTTATATCCGACAGGTTGCACGATTCTTTGAGTTTTGGAAGCGGAAGCAGCATTTTAGTAAGTAGTACGAAAGCCGGGCTACCAAGAAATGGGGACACTACACGGTAGTATATCGATGCGTAATGCAAAACGAAAACCAGAGATCTCATATTTTGATGCTGCTTAATGTAAATAATCTAAGCTCAACCTACTTTATTTTTACCCGAATGATTAAACATTAGAAAATTCACAAAAATCATATGCTTTCATTAGATCTCCATTACCTGTTTATTTCAACACTGCAAAGAACGTCCTAGAATAATTACAAAAACTGAAAATGTGACGGTCATGAAATGGTAGACTCAAAGCATTGCTTTTATTACTATTTTATTACTTTATTTGTTAGCGCTTCCTATAAAATCGATGCAGAGAGTTTTGTATCGACTTTTAAACCTCCATTCTATGAACTCTTCTTATTAGAAGAGTTATTTCCCTTCTAATGTAGGCCAACCATCATGTGCTTTTAGTTGTCGAGTTTACAATCGGAATTGATAACTAAATGTTAATTATTAGATATTGATATAAGTTAACAATATTTTGTGTAATCAAATTAATTTAAATCCGAAAGAAAATATCAGAATTGAAATACATTTTACATTTGCGTGAAGCACATACTACCCAGCAGCTGTAGATCTGTGGAAATATTAAAACTAGTGAATTATATTTAATATACTAGTAGATTCTAGAACACATAATGTCTTGGATATATTTAGACCTCCCCAAATAATAAATAAATATATAATTAAATTCGTGGATGGGATTTTATTGTGTATCTATACAGACGTAAAATCACAATTAATAATGGAGAATAGGCCTACATTTACTTATTTTACATTCAATTACTAGTTACAGTATTTACAAATACAGATATTAAAGCTAGGAGCATATCCACATCGTATTTAGCTAGAAGATGATACTATTTACAAGACATGATTATTTTATTATTAGCAAATTCTTCGATTAACGGGTGTTTACGTTAATAGGTATATAAGAAGTATGATTCTGTAATATTTTAGAGTGGCTAACGACATACAATTTAATGACTCACATCCTATAATCCTGTTAATTTAAAAAAGAGCCCGTGCCTTTTTCAATTCATAAATTGCACGGGTGTCAGAGCCGAATTTGCTTTATGTTTTCGTGAAAACTGACCCAAACCCCAGTAGATTCTGGTTATGTATCATCACCAACATGTGTATCGACGATTTACCAGCGTTTTCAAAATTTACACAGTATAAATCTCAATGTTGCTGTTTGGGGTTCTACGTCACGAAATCATTAGCATATTACCCACATGCCTCTCTGAACTATGGGAGATTTTGACCAGGTAACTATGCTCCCTGTGAATACGACTATGCCGCAGACTTACAAAAATGGGAAATTCGATTATTCATGTTAATTCGATATTAGTTACCTATTTCTATGGTTATCTGTTTACACGTTCAACGTTTTGAAAATACAATTCGTAGGTCACGTTGCGAACCGTGCTATATAAGTGGATCAGTTGTTAAAGACAATATAGCATAATTAGGCCTAATGTTCGAACCGGTTTATACAACATCTAATAATTTTCCTTCAACTACGTTTATTCTTCTCTGCTTCATTGTTAGATTAACTGATCCAACGGCAATCTATTTAAAGTGAGTGTTGCGGCCATACCTAATTATTGAGATGCAAGCCTATGCGAATTTCCTTTGAAATAACAATTAATTTACATGAATTAATCATGTCATAAAATGTGCAAGTAATTCATAATTATGACTCCGCTACTTTGCACTGTGCTGACTGATGTGTGTTAACACTGTGTGGGTGGGGTGTGTCATCAAACTGATAGAGATACGCCCTGACAGTATGGCCTATTTGTTAGTGGTTCAGCCTCCGGATCGCAGACAGACATACAGACAGACATATATTTTATTAACGTCTCATCGTGTATCATATACATAATTCTAAAGCCATTCTAAAATAATTACGAGAGACGATTGATGCAAGACCCACAACCGTGCAGTGCACGGTGATATTCAACACGGCGTAGATCTGCGTCTTCATCCTCGTTGCACAGATTCAGTGACTTCTCTACGTAAATACGTAGCGTAAGAATTGTCACCGAATCTGTCCATAGAGGATGAAAGCCGAGTGAAGAAACAGATCTACGCAATGCTGAATATCACCGGTGACTGCTGCATGGTTGTGGGTCTTGCGTCAACCGTTGCCTATGGGCTAGGTCTGTATGCACGAAGCTCTCGTATATACGTATGCTACAGTCAATGTCTAAAATCAGGCAATGTGTCAAATGTTTGAAACTTTCAGTGACTTTTTTTCCACTCAGTCAATTTTTAAAATGCCTGAAATGATAAAATTACTCCCCTTACTTGACAGATTCACTGGCGTCAGTTTGTTGAAAGAAAATGAAGATAATGTGTAAATTTTTATAGGTATTCACACAATTCTGTGTTAATACATATACAAATGTAGACAATCCTGTGTGAATATCCACAAAAACGTACGCATTATCTTCAATTGTTTACATCATACTCACGCCAGTCAATCTGTCAAATAAAGGCACTAATTTTTGTCATTTCAGGTTTGCTAAACATTGCTTGAATGAATTGAAATTTACTGAACATTTAATACATTTGACACATTGCCTGATTTTAGACATTGACTGTAACATATACACAGAGAGAATACGCAGCGGTCTCGTGAGAAACGGATTTTTTTCCCAATTAATAATAAAATACGAGAGCGCTAAATATGGTCTCGTGGTAACCATGAGACCTTTATAAATAAGGGTGATAAGATCTCGGATTTTTGTTTCTTTTATCAACTCGTATGAGAACAATGACGTCAACATGAGACAGTCGGTGGAGATTCTCTATTTCTTGGAGCCTTTTCCAAAATTACTAATCGTGCTAACATTTTAAAGCGACAATGAACACATCCTTTAATAGTTTGCATCATTTGTTCATGCAATAATAAATTTACTGGATGTCTGCAGTAATCTGTGTCACACCCGATTCTCACCCAGATACACCTAAGCCAATCAATATAATTTATATTTAAATGATTTACTTTTACTCGATAGTCTATTTCTGCATCTAGTATTCGTTCCGTAATACGTGTACGTGCTTAAAACGGCACAGCTACACAAACACCGTAGGATGTCAGCCGTATATACTATGACGTCACCGGGCTTTACGTAGCCAGGTCGTAAGATTACGAAACCGTTATTAGTACGATTACATGCTCAACTGAAAGTTTGGTTCACAAATCCCCATATAAAATCTGAGCATGAGCATGAAATCGTACTCAAAAGGTTTCGTAATTTCGGGGCTAGGACACTCTAATAGGCAAAGGGTTAAACAGACGTATAAGCAAGATCAATTACTTTATTAAATCAAAATAATATTGCACTTTTTGAAAATAGTGTTCTTTGCATCTTGATCTATGACGTCAAATAAAAAAAGAGAATATAGTTTATTACTTCAATTATTCATACAAATTCATACACATTCATACACATTCATACACATAGAAATACAAACACATCACGTACACCACAGTACATTTCATATACCCGACAGAAAAGCATACTTATTAGCCATTTACTATGAATCTGTATATAGAAGCTATACACAGTCAATGCCCTGGGGACATACATAAGGTTGTAAGCGTCATTTTATCAGATAATGGAACAATTAGCACACACTGTCTTCTCCTGTCGGAAATGTCGCACTCGAGAATATGCCCACTGAAAGAGCTCGCGTTCAAAATTCCTTTCCCTTATTGAGTCCGACACGCAATTTGCTGCCTTTTATCCAATATGACCTGTTTGCGGTAGAGATGGCATGTTTAATAGACATCTCGACCTTCGCGGACTATTTTCTGTAATTTTCATCTGCCACAATGTACGATAAGACGGAATATCCTATGACAAAAGAGCACCTAATTCCTCCCTCATATTGTCTTGCGATGAAGTTCTCGTGATCTTGCTTGCTTTGGTGTCAAAGGTTAAATTGTCTACGTGCTGTGTATCCTTGCGCGCGTGTTAGAATACCCCATGTCAAGGCACGACTCCGTTTTAACACAACATTTGTCTGATAAAAAATGACAGAAGTACAGGAATTCTGTTAATTCTCATAGATAGGGCACATTTCTCTTGCAGTTACGTGAGAAAAGTCAAAGCAAGAAATTAATACCCATGGCCAACAATTATAACAGTCCGCGGTACTATATACTCGTAAATAACATACGCGTCTCGTTTGCAGTTCCATCAGCAGAACAGATAATGAAACCAGGCACTGAACGATTTATTGACAATCATCCCCATGAATCCAATTAAATGATAATTACCAGAGAAATAAAACATTTAGAAACTGGTTTCCTATTGTGTAGATATAACTGGGTACAATATTCGAGTCAACTAGGTGCAATGTGTTCCAGAAAACGGAGATAAATAGCACGAATTCGGAGATAAACCTACTAATTAATGGCCTGCGGTATCCTGGATAATTTAAAACTATTATTTAATTGTAATTCTTGTCTTTTTGGATATAATTTATGATTAAATGCCAGGGTTGGCTACATGTTTTGACAGATGTAAAGTTTAAAAAACTTTAGATCCTTCTTGTTCAATTGGCGTTTAATTCAATTAATATCACCACATTCTGGTACTCTGAGTAATATGTGATACTTTACTAGATAATATAGTAGTATCTAGATACTCGTGCATCTATTATGACATATGATAGCATGGTGCATTTCCATTTTAATGTGGAGATTCATATATTGACGGTAATGCGATCTATTCTTTGGTATAAATAATTTATTAAATAATATATCATTATTGTATATTTGCTCTATATTATTTAGCCTACAAAAGATTATCAAAGTATCCAAGTTCTCCAGTCTGGTGTAACTATCCCATATGCATAGGAAGTTCTGATTTGTGAATTATGGGAATTTGAATCTCCACCTAGGTACAATTTAACGTCCATATCGATGACGCAATCTTCAAACATCGGCAGGAGACCACCGTCTGAGCTCAGTACGCCCTCAGAATGTCCACGATAAAAGTCTGTTTATGTTCGTCAGTCCGTTTGAAAAATATATCACTGAATGCCTTTATTGTCTGTGATCTAACCCGTAACTGTTGATTGGCCACAGTGCGAATGGTAGTTATGCTTTTGGAGTTAGCCATCAAAGAGTGCCAATTTTATTCATGTTTTTCGAGTACTTTTTTTGTCCACGGTGCGTTTGAATACATTTTGAGATATAATTACATTAGTCAACCAGCCGTGCCCAGCCTACAGAGGAACGCATGGGGTGTGCTCTGATTATGATGCTGTTTCCAGATCACGTACAGCCTACATATTTTCAATTTTACCATTCCTGATTTTTGCCTCGTCTAAGAAAAACATATAAATATTCGTCCAACCTTGCCAATCCGTAAATGAAACATTTTGGAGAATGGTTTTGGCAGATTTGTTTCTCAGTAGTATTACCTCTGTGATTATAGAGAATTGCCTGTGATGTTTGTATTGAAGCAAGCCTTAGAAGTCGAACCATTTGTAGATCAATAAGTAGCGACCTCCCACTGGTAATATGGAAGTAAAACGTGAATGTCTTCCCTTGAAGTTTGTGGTAATTACGAGGGCTTCATTCTAAATGAGCATTACGGTTCTATGTCTTAATAGATTGTTCTATATTATTGCTCAGCCTTGCCATTTCATGCATACCTCTCTGAACCCAAGTCGTTCCCTTATAGTTACTGGGCTTTTTTCCGCCCTTTCTCAAAGCAGTGCATATGGTTTGAGACTGCGGCTAATTCTCCCCAATTACTGTGCTTATAACGTCCCATAAACACGTGCGACGACGCGCACATTTGAGAAATATTTAATTTTTATGATGGAAAAGGATTCAACGATTTCCAATGGCGATAAACAAGAGGATCCATTGCCATTGTGAAATGGAAATCAAACTAAATGAGCATAGGCCCATCTCGCACGATGTCTCGGTGCCATTCCGGTGCCACTAATGGCCGAAATGGTCTCAAACGGTGCAGAGAATAATACCAGCCCGCTGTGTTGAATGTTAATTAACACATCATTCCTTGATGAATTGTCAATTTCCTTATCCAATCTATGACCGTGTTGTTTTTCCGAAAACATCGTCAAGTCCTAATAGTGCCTGGGATGGACACGCCATTGGAATGTAAAGTCGTATGGCGGCGCCCGATCCATATTCAGCGAGACAATAAATTCCTTGGATGGTCACTTAAGACTGACGTTCGGTGGAGAGAAAAAAATGGAAGTCTGCAATATCCTAATAAAACTCTAATTTGATTTATACTAAAATTAAGCACCGGTGTGATATAATAGACATTTATTTGTTGGTCTTTCGAGACAATATACATTAGGTGTTAATACTCTAAGTATCGGACGTTACAATTTATCATATATGTATTTTATATGTAAATACCGCATACTAATATACCGCGGATGATTCCAATCCGAATAAGTGTTATTATTTGCACTATTCAACATAAATAACATATACATTCTGAAACATCCAGAGGAATTAATTTATCTTACTTCCCTAAATCAGCTGGACTTTTATACAGTTATTTACACTCCAGGACTCAAAGTTAGAAAATTTCCAAGGAGCGATTTAGCTCCTGAAGAATCAGAAATACTTAAAATTGGTGAAATACTGGTCACCAAATGCAATATTAGATCGCCATGGCTCCAAATTAGTCGCTAAATTGAGCCCTGCACTCATGATTAATTACATTTTAAAAGATTTAACTTTGAACTTAATAAGCTGCTATACTTAAATGAATCAGGCATACGTGAATGACAAGTTCCGGTATCTGTAGGATACAATATAATTTGAATGTTGATTGTCAAGTTTGATCCTGTGCGACAAGCTCATCCGGCCTGTATCAGGTATACGTGGAGTATTGGTCCTGGACCTAGTCACAGCAAAGTAGCCAGTATCTCTGATTAATTTACGTAGATAACCTCTGTATGTATTTACATACATTCAGCGTTAAATGACATTTTGGCACCATAATTCCAATTGCAAGTTATGTTTGTCTTTTCCGTGGCCAGGAATTTAAAAAGAGTTTCTGTATGCCAATGTGTGTGAACAACTCGTGTAGGTATGTGTGTTGATATGTGTGTGTGTGTGTGTATGTGTGTGTGTATGTGTGTGTGTGTGTGAGAGAGAGAGAGAGAGAGAGAGAGAGAGAGAGAGAAATAGGGCGAATTTACTTTAAAACAGCAAATTATCCAGTAATTATACATATAGGCCTATACATATTCCCTTTGAATATTCAACGAAAGTTTGTGATATATCACATATACATGTATATGGTTTTAAGCCCAAAATAAGTCACATGAATTGGCAACATATTTATGTTTTAAGCTACACCTAGCTAATTATGTCATTTAAAGCCATAATGGAAGACAACCGAATACTATCCAATACAAAATTATACGTTGCAAATGATATTTCATAATATCATATTGCAATTAATCTATTCTTGTTTTTCTTTGAAATGATACAGAATGTATACGCACTCCACATGCAAATGTTTAAATACACACATTAATTTTTAAACAGACTGAAAACACATGATGTAAATGAGATCAATTACACGCCCGAGCCACATGCATTGAAACTTTCTTCTAAGTTAACTTGGCGTTTGCATTCCACTACCTGTCTGGTCATTAAACGACAATGCAGTTGCCATTAGGATGGTTGTGGAGTTAATAACCCTTTTATCAAGTCAACCCCAAGTAGCCAAGCAGACAAATGTGGTTAAAAACCCGGGCTATTTATGCTTCCGGTACGTGGACGGATCAGGGCATCTCGCGTGGCGCTGATTATTGTTCAACTGGACGCCCGCTCAGCTTAGCGAACATCCCCTGTACAAATCCCTCCCCTATATGACTGCATTATAGTGCCCCCAGGATGAGGCCACGTATTAGACAAAACTGGTCAACGAGAAAATGAAAGAAGCCAAACGGAAAAACTACACAAGTTGTCCAAATCTGCCTTAAATCGAACATATAGAAAAATAATCCGAGATGTTTCCTTTGGGAGTGGTTGGCTAGGTTCATTAAGAATAATAATTGTTCATCTTTCTTCAAGTTTGGATAAAGAGTCGTCTTGATGGAAGGTCATTATAAGAAGATATTTATGTGAAACCCGAGGCGAGACGATTTAGAACTGACCAAGTCACCGTAAATCACGCCCGCGTTATCTCGTATAATACCAGATATGACGGGATTTCAAGTTCTTTATCTCCTACAATCGCACCTCTATTTTCAGGTGTGACAGCCAATGATATTAGAGAAGTGAAAAATGAAATTATGAGCTGTTATTATTAAGCTTTCATTCCCTCTGGTTACTATTACCAATTAGTTTGTGCTTTGTTTTCGCGGGTGCCGAGGCATGACTTACGCAGAGTATTAGATTGTCTTTAAGGCTGTCGTCTGCTTTGATAAACGCCAACTACACTTGCAGCCGAGGTATTACATGATAATTAGAAATGAAATAACTATTTTGTTTCAAAAAGAGGGGGAAATCCAACACGATGAACCATTCATTGTCACGACGAATCCAAATGTTGCTCAATTAAATATCTAATCACCATATCCATTTGTGCATGTATTTACATTTACTATAAGCCACTTTATGTTAATTCATTAAACGGAGTACATACATGAACTTTGTTTACACAAATATTAAATGCATTGCAAAATGTTATCATCTATGCTGACAAGACCAATCTTAGAGAAGAACGTAATACTATATATATATATATATATATATATAGAGAGAGAGAGAGAGAGAGAGAGAGAGAGAGAGGTGCATGCGCATCATCAGATCATGGGCATTTCGCGCATCATCAGATCATGGGTACTCCGCGCATCATCAGATCATGGGTACTTCGTCATTCAATACTTCATGCTTCTCATTACTATTACATACGAGTCTAAGAAATGAGTCAATATATTATTCAGGTCAAACGGAAAGAGTCGTTAAAAAAATGTATTCCAAATTCTCAAAGGGGTGCCATATTGACATTTCCCTAACGTAGAGTGACTTTATTTCGAGAATTTTAGAGGTAAATCTAAGTTGCATTCATCAGAAATAATAAATAGCTCACATTTAGTCTAAAATAATCTTTGATATCTGTTATTTTATGTCGTTACAGTGGTATTGTGTGAAGAAATAATGGGTTTTTAAAAAATAAAATAAAATAAAATATATCTACATGTAGGCCTATCAACATTCGTTGATAAAAGTAACAAAAGCAAGCATGAGATTTCTGTTATTTCATAAACTTGTGATGACATACTTCATATTAAACGACATCCGTATGGTATTCTCTATGTGTCTCTTATCGTATGATTTGCTGATTTTTAAGTAAGCTATATTGTGATTGGTTGATCTCAATAATGGACTACTAGTATATATTGCTATGTTCTTGTCCCGACGCATTAATGATTCAATATTTACAATGAATGTGAAATCCACAATGTAGACCAAACGAAAACTTAATTATTCTGATAGACTATTATCCTGACTGCAACAATTAAAACCTAGAAAGAAACATTCTGGACATTAAAAGGACGTCACTTCGTTTTAAATAGTGGTCGGTGACGTTTACGTTTCACGCGCATCCATTAATGACGTCACACGGTCGAGCTGACTGTTTACGGAATCGGTTCGCTTTGGGCGAACATTCATGATCTCGGATACGGAATGAAAGAACCATTGGAGCCACTGCCAACTACCATCAAACTAGCTGTAAGCCTGCCTTAAGCGCTGCCAGTAATACGGCATTATTTGAAGCGAACTTTTATTTGTTTTTGCGTTTTATGTTGAAATGAACTTTTGTTACTTCAAGGTAGAAAAAAATATTGCCTTTCCGGACCGTGCTGTGATATTGTTTTTATGTAATGATTCGAATATTTTTCTTCGACAGATCAAAAGAGTCACCGTCAAATCTCATTTCAGAGCGTTGGGATAGCTAGGGCATCCCTCAATTTGCCTCCCAGTGCCCACGGCCCTTTCTATTAGGGAAGTTCAGACGTGTGATAATATTTCAATTCCTTTTATTGCAAGCGGCAAGCGAGACAATGGATAAATCATAATGCGGTAACAAAAAGATATTGCTCATTTTACCGGCGGATAACAGAAGACTTAATAGCTTCGGGGCCGTCAGTGATTTCTCTTTTATTTATGCGACGAAGCTATCGGTTTGGTCCAAAGGCTCTGTTCCGAGTCTTTCGCTATATCCATTATGATCGACTTTCTCCGTTTGGGGAGTTTCTCCATTCCGATCACTGACTGATTCCTACCGATTTCTGAAAGCGGATTCTTTTATTGGCATTTCCATTGGTTTTTATTTCGTGGACAAACAACAAAGGAAGAAAAAACGTAATTAACTGGTCTTGAAGGCGACCAGTCTTAATAAACAGGAGCCATCGGTTAACTTGACGAGCTGCAATGTGCGACCCGCTGTCCTCTACTCTTGTAAATAGTTGTCTGAGGGTCACATTTACCAATCTATCGTAAATAATACCATTTAATATTATAATTGGTGTTGATGGTTTTACATTGCTTGATATGCACGTGTAAACGTATGCATATGGAATGTTTTATATGGTTAGTATGAGGGTCATATCTCTGTGATGTAAACATAATTCCCTTCTGGGCAATAACGCATTATCTATCTACGAGTACTCCTTTATACCTAAACATCTATCGCAATCGAAAATAACATGTTTTTAAAATCCGCAACATCCACACCAAATCCATTCACTCAGATATTATGTTACAGCGAAAATAAATATCACTGTCAGTTACAATCTTTGCTATTGAAATCGTAACATTAGAACGGTTTTTCATGAAAATGCGAAACGAGTTTTCAACAATATTCCCGACAGTTTTTCATCAAGGCGTACGACGATGATTCAGCAAGATGCACAGTGATTATTCTGCAACACGCGTAGTCTCCGTCACCTTTGTTATTAAGTTCATGCATGAAGACTATGTATAAATGTATCTCTAGAAGATCAACATGTAGGTACTGACTCCATGTTTACGTACACTGATAGCTATCAACTATATTCTTTCTTAATAGGGTCCCATTACCTTTAGATAATGAGCAGCTACTTGAATTCAACAGAGCATTCATTTAACATCATTCAAGGCATGATGCACGTATCTTATGACCGATGTTGGTTCGAGCCTAGACACATGGGTCACGTATGTTGGACAATGACTTTCCTATCTGCTCGAAACGTGTTTAGGTACGATTTCATGCTCAACTCAATGTCTTGTTCACAAGTTCCCATATAAAATTTGAAATCGTATCCAAACTGTTTCGCAGTCTCGGCGGCTGGTTGTAGTCTCCCCATCAGCAGTGCTACGTAGGGCATCATCCATTGCATTCAGCAGATAGAAGGTTAACGGAATGCTGAAAACTCCGAAATAATACGTATTATAAAATGTAGCTTGTTGCGCAATATACTTCAAATGTAAGTCAAATGTACATATTTTCAGGTAAAATAAGTATGATCATGAAATATACATGTCAACAAACCGCGATTGTATGCATAT
>JAUTBT010084915.1:0-30244 GCA_032361225.1 Lepetodrilus schrolli | reverse complement strand
TGTAGAGTGGCAATGCAGTTATCATCCTTGGTCTTGTCAGTACCAGCCGATGTTCGCAGGTGTACTGCAACATTCAGTGCTACGGTTGTTGTGGGTTTCCTCCTGCCCCAAACTGACAAGCCATGATATTAGTGAAAGAATCTTGAAAGCGGCTGAAAACCCCAATCCCTCCAAAATAAATTAAGGTCCTGAATTGTTCCACTGCCATGCACCTGTCATACACATGTTATACACATGTTATACACATGTCATACAGTGCATGTCTACATCAATTACTTTAGTCCCCTGTGTTTAGTACCTGCGTTCGTGAGTAACCTTGTACAGGTAAACTAGGTTATATCATGTGGTTTGTTTACCTGGTACTTCCGATATCCTATCTATCCATTGGTGTTTACATGGGGCAGTTATTGATGTAACAGTCACTTTGCGATGTTATTATGGTGGAACTGAAGCCTTCCCAGTGGAAAATTTTGAGAGGCAGAACTTATAGTCATGCTCAGTTCTTGCAATTATTGTTAAAAATGAAGGTAAATTAACAGTTTTATTTATACGTAATAATGTTTCAGACATTTTTATCTATTTCCATAATTTTATTGTTTTACATATCATATCATAATTATGAATATATATGTAATAATGTTTCAGACATTTTTTATATATTTCCATCAATTTATTGTTTTACATATCATATCATAATTATGAATATATACGTAATAATGTTTCAGACATTTTTGTACATTTCCATCAATTTATTGTTTTACATATATCATATCATAATTATGAATCTAATATTGTAGTTGTCGTGTGTGGGTGAAATATTCCTGCTATAATAAAACGCACTAATTCAATCATATCAATCAATAAATATATTCAAGATATACTTCCAATTTTGAGAATTCTACCTTCATGTAGTAGACTGTTAAGGATTTGGAATGTCTTTTTTTCTGTCGATTTTTATTATATTTTTAGATAAATGACACTTGCTTGTATTCTACAATGTGTACAGGACTGGTACTTGTAACTTGTATAACTAACAGGCTCTGAGGTGTGGGTCAGGTCATCTCACAGCCCTGAGAATTCAGGATATTATTGGAAGCCATGGGAAACATGGCAGTATTTGTCTATATGGTTAAGACAATATTTACCTTGTTAGTGTCAAGCATGAGGAGTACTCCCATGTATACACATAGATCTGCCTTCTACCTATAGATGAATGTCCAGCTTAACCACTTCCATCCTGGATTAAACATGATTACTGTTCTTTGTGGCATCTCTGACTGGCATCAGTCAGCAGATAAAGTGTTAATGTTCATGCTGACGTTTTGGCATCACACTCTAGTTTAACTCAACATAGTCATGGAATGTTAAAATCTATTTAGGGTTATGTGATGTTTGCAGATATTATGTGCACATAGGACTATTGATTATGATCAATCGACCAAAAGAAGTAATTTAATACATATTAAGAGTATCTGATGCAGACTGTTGATGGCAGCTTGCCTGTGTTTTTCAAATACCCTAAGAAAATTTGTCATAAAGCTGTGGGTAATAAAACCACCTGAGACATGATGCTACACTTTATTGTTCCCCATGGACATGTTTATGATGAAGGAGAAACATTTTTACATTTACCAATAATTAACGAGTTGGTGGAGTGGCCCACAACTCAGTGTGACCCTCTGATGTTTTTGTGATGTCGCTAACCTAGCCAACACGAAATACATAGTCCTGTATTCTCATTTTCTATATATGTTTCACAGATCGTCATAGCTTTATCAATACTGTGAGCAGCTTCAGGCATGGGTGTAATAGCTAGTAATGCTATGATAGAATATGCTGTGATGCAAGGATGTGTTCTTTTTCCCTAGCTATTTTGTGCGTTTGTTAGCAAGTCTTAAATTTGTTATGAAACATTTTAGTTTATTCTTGAAATGTCCTGCTGTAGTATTATAATCATCCTGGTTTTTTTCTGTACATTTATTTTTACATATATTGAAGCTGCATGTTTAGCTCAATGTTGTAAGAGGAAAAATATATTTTAATTAAATATTTTCTATGCAAAATATTTGTAGAATGAATAGTGGAAATGTACTTCAAGTGATTGATGCTTCAAATATAGATGGTTTTTCAAAAGGAGTTTTTTTTACATTTCCTATAATATTTTGAAAATGTCTGCATGTAGCATAATATTAATTTTCATTCCTCAATCTGAATACGACTCCATGATTAATGTTCTACTCTGTATGGATATTATGTCTGGGGGTAGCCAGATCTGGCTGTGTGCTATATGTTTAAATAACATAGGTTGGCTTTCTTTTGGTAATCCAGCACGGTCCTGAAGCCGTAGTTAGTATATAATTAGTCTGACCTATGCAGGTTGCTTTGGCATTTCTTTTAAAGCTTTTGTGCCTTGGTAATGATCTGTAACTTGTTTATGGTACTGCACCGTATTGCCAGGGCGCTAGAGCAGAGAGAGTGACCGTGTTATGAACTGAAAGTAGTCCCGTAAAACCGTAAATCTCAGACATTTCTCTAATAACTTTGATGACTGGGGATGATTTTGGTTGAGTTGACACAATCAGTGGGAGTATTACATCAATAGATTGTAAATAACACAAAGATTGCCGGTGTTAACTTACAGCCCTGCTGAACTCACATGCCCTATCTTGGGTGTGTCACAGGCCTTACTCTCGCTCAAATAGGGCTGTTCATGATATCTGCTATAAACAGTCTAGGGAGATCAACAGATTGAAATCTTTTAAGAAATCATGGTTTTTTTGCTTCTGTAAAGATATACAGTAGAGATTATTTACCTCTCCCTGCTGAAGGCAACCACTAGTGCCGTTTCCAGCAGTGGTTTTGATTATTCCACTCAGAATCTTCAATGTCTTTTTATAAATGTCTTTTAAGAATGTCTTTTTATAAAATAATTTCTTCCAATATTATAAACCTGTTCTGAACATTATAAACCTGTTCTGAATATTATAAACCTGTCAGAATGTTATATTCATTCCGCATCCAAACATATTAATCATTCATAATAATACCAGGCTGTAAATGTCTTGGTTCAAAATTAATGTGGATCATGATTATTTATTATTTATGGGTTGTCTTCTCACCCTAAGCATATTACTACTGTATGATCACTGAAATACTGGCAGATATGGCTTTAAACTATAAATCAGTCACTGATTGACAGCTCATTTGAAAAACCAACTTGTTATAATGGTGGATTACTGAAACTTGCAGGGGATATTTGGGACCCCACTCACTTCTACACATGATTGTCAATCATTGATAATAATTACATTATTAATATACAATATTATCTCTCATAGCTTTCTACCAATAGCATTGGCAGAATGTATTTATTATAAAATGTAAATTCTTCATTAGTTAATTTTCTCATAGTTCTCAATACAGTAATCTATAGTATATATAATATAAAGGTAAAAATCTGTCATCAATGTCAGAAATACTCTCCTAGCGTGTTTGTACACCATCACCACTTTTCTTTACATGCCCCTAAGTTTGCTCACATGTCCTCAGGCAGACATTGCCACTGATACATATTTTGTCCTGTCCTACACATGCCTTCTGACATGCCTGATGTCATTAATAGTTTAAAGGTGTGTGCAGATGGAGTGCAGTCTTCTCCCTGTGTTCGACTGCTTTGCTGATTGATTGGTTTCTGATATTTGGTTAATTGCATCTTGATCTTGCCCATGATGACGTCCGGTAGCGACGGGTAGCAATGGTCATGACGTCGGGTGGTGTTATGGCGTCATTGTATTCATGTAAACTTTAAATTCTGCTACAAGGAAGAGAAGCAATTTTGATTTATTTGTTTATCCTTATTTTCATTACAATTCATTGTGGGCAATATAAACAATAACTTACTTGTCACATGGAATTACAGGTTAGCTTTCCCTGATGAAATTAATTATGTACATCCCCCTAGCTAAAGCCTCAGGACATATTTATTAAATTAATTTCACTAGAAATAGGCCATCCAAAACCTCTAGTAACACATTATTGTCTGTGTATTGTACAACTGTCTCCAGATGTACTGTGTTGTGTGGTACAACTGTCTCCAGATGTACTGTGTTGTGTTGTAGGACTGTCTCCAAATGTAAGTTGTTTTCTGTTGTAGAAATGTCTCAAGATGTACAGTGTTGCATTGTAGGAATGTATCAAGATGTAAAGTGTTGCATTGTAGGAATGTCTCAAGATGTACAGTGCTGCATTGTAGGAATGTCTCAAGATGTACAGTGCTGCATTGTAGGAATGTCTCAAGATGTACAGTGTTGCATTGTAGGAATGTCTCAAGATGTACAGTGTTGCATTGTAGGAATGTCTCAATATGTACAGTGTAGCATTGTAGGAATGTCTCAAACAGTGTTTGCATTGTATGAATGTCTCAATATGTACTGTGTTTGTATTGTAGGATTGTTTCATGAGTAGTACTATTTTGTGTTGCAGGACTAGATGTTGAGTCAGGAAATCCGAGCACCTTTTGAGGAGAAGGGAGGTGCCTCCAGCAACATGGCTTCCCGGGTGACTTTCGTTACTGGCACAGCCGAGGTCAAGAGGAGAGGTTGGTTCCCACGACACTCAATTAGCTTGTCTACTCCATTGTATTGATGTGTACATACTATTACATTATTTATTTTATCATCCCTTAGGCCATTGTTGTATGGGTTTATGGATGTTTATGTGATAATTTTAGCTGGGCTGTCAAAAATATAAATAAATATAATTTGATATTTTGGCCAGTCGGTCAGGTCCAATATAGATAATAATAATCGGAGATTATTGTTAGAAATACCAGTGTATATAAATTGTTCAGATTTAAATGCACAATTATTATACAAGTACTATTTGTCAATAGCAGTAATTGTTATAAATTATCCTTTTATTCTACATATTTATCAGTAAGCAATCAAATTGGCTTCAAAATCATTGCTTGCCAGTCTTTGTTCATGTCCAATGATGGTTTATACGACTTGTTCCATCACCATTTATTATTATAACAATATTCGGTGGAATATAACAAAATAATTATTTTTATTTTCCATACTGGAAAAATTCTGGTCAGCAGATCCGTAAACCAGGGAATCAAATATGGCCTTATGGATCAAAGATTCCTCGCTGCGATGCAAAACAATTAGCTCATTCATTATTATGTTGTGAATATATTTAGGAGATTGGTAGGCTTTGTAAAACATATGGTTTATATCTGGAAATATTACATAAATTTAACGACATTTACCATAATTAATATAACAGAAGAATGTTTGCCTTGAATTCTATGTAAATGTTATCTCAAAATGGATTTAGTTGATTTGTTTTATCTTCTGGGTCCAAATCTCTCCAATCTCCAAATAGCAAAATCTCCCCGTGTTATTATTTTCTCAGACCTGATACTGTTATTGGCTAAGCCTCACAATCTTTACTGTCATAACAGGGAACCTCCCTACCAAGCAGATTTCATAAAAGCAGGGATTAATTTAGTAACTGTTTACCTGAATCTAATAATAATATTATGTTAGAACCTGGATGTCGACAAATTCTGAACCATCTGATTCCTCTTCGTGGGAATTAAGAAAACAAAATTTGTTTGAATTTAAATATTTGTTTGCCTAGTTGCTGATAGTTTGTGAATATTGTATGTTTTATGCGACATTTAAATGCCATATGATGCACTGCAGGGACTTGTAAATTGAGGGATTCTGTGTGTTGGGTTGTTATATTGTTGTACTACATAGCTTGCTATTGTATAACTCAGACTTGGTCAATATTTGAACTGAGACTAGATACGATTTGAAACTTGCAAGAGATCTCACGGTTTTCTCACTTTGTCAGTAATTTAAGACATCATATGAGAGGTGTGCTTAGAAGATCAAATGGAATTACATCTACAGTCAATATTATATTTATATGATTTGTTTGCGTATAATATTAACACTGTACCCAAATTTAAAGGGCATGAAAATCATGAAGAAACAGAGTATAATGCAATGATGTGGGTAACATTGTGCAATGGCAGAGTTCTAGCTTTAGAAATTGTTTGCTCATGGTCATGGAATTGTGATAGAAATGATATTTAATTAATATTCATGACCAGTATTGAGATGAAGTGATCCTTGCAGGATTTACATACCTGACATACTGAATGCTAAACTTAGTTGAACATTGCTTAAAAAAATTTGATTAATTATTCAACACTGCCGTAATATAATAGCATATGTTCATCAACCATGCAGACTATTCTATGCATGCTGTGATATATTTAATCCTTTTCTCACATAAACCCACGTCTATCTAAGAGTTTAGGCCAGTCATTCTCAACAATGAAAGAAGACAATGTATAGCTAAAAAATAAGTATATATTAACATACTCCCTCCTGGCGGCAACTAAACCTGCCCTACTGAGCATATGTATGAATATGAATACTAATGGTGGTACGCTATTGTATATATGTGACATTATTCATTATTCATTTCCTATTTTAGGAGAATATGTATTAACCATATCATTATTGATATTGCATAGTAAATAATCGGTACCATCTGGTGCTTGCAGCATTACTGCAACACAGCACTACTGGCCCTGAGATAATTAAAAAACTTTGAATATGATTTCATGCTCAACTCAGTTTTGTTCACAAATCCCCCGTATAAGATTTGAGCGTGAGCATGAACTCATCCTCAATTATTTCGTAATCTCGGGGCTCGGTGTAGCAGATTTTTTCTTGCCGTAAACTTAAAAGCTGTGGTATGAGTGAAACAATCTTGAAAGTTCAAATAATTATATTTTGAAAAACTAAATGATAGGTTTTCCATTTCAGAAAATGGCCTGGCTGGCTTGGACAAACCCATGGTCACCATGATCGACGGCAAGTGTGACTGCTGTCCATACGGATACCACATCGACCTGGACTTCATCAACTTCTGCGAGAGCATCAACAGCGGCAGCACGCTGAAGAAGCTGAAGCGCATCCAGCGGGCCAAGCGTAAGCTGCGGAAGTCCATGGAAGTGATGCTACAGCAGCAGGATCAGGCCAGGATGGAGGAGGCCGGAACACCGCCCCCTGACGTCGTCCACCTGACCGAGGCCAACCGCCTCATGAACATGGTGGCGTACGAGCAGTCGTCTACCCACAGGATCCTGGACGACATTGACAGCTCCGTGGACCAGACCATCGCACATATAGACTACATGATGAGGCCCACCAGGAAGCAGATGAGGTACTTCAGTTCCGACAGCGAGGACGGTGTGAGTCCTGGGAGTACTTCACGCTACAACACGTTTCCTCTCAGACGGAGTCCAAACGGGGACGAGTCTTCACATTTTGCTACGTCTTTGTCGACTTCAGGAAGGACAGACTCCATGAGTTCACTGTCGTCGGTTTCTACAGTTTCAAGTGAAAATCCACAAGGTCAGGTCATGATGACTCACGGAGGTCACGGGACACAGTATGTGCACACAACCGCCACCGCAGAGGTCACTCACTCCTCCCACAGAAGTCACCACCAGCAGCAGCAGCAGACTCAGAAGTACCACACGGTCACATCGGCTCAGCTGGCGGAAACAATGGCCACACACTTCCCACAGACTGAGAGAGAAGGATCGACGTCATCTCTGTCCAGTACCACCAACATCAGTCAGATGTCGCTGTCGGCCATCAGAGAAGCCATGGCCATGAGTCTGCAGAGGATGAAGGACCTGGAGGAGCAGGTCAAAGCTCTGCCCATCATGCAAGTCAGAATCTCAGTCCTGAAGGAAGAGAAGAGGCTGCTGATGCTACAGCTGAGGGCAAAGAATGCCAAACTGAACACCAGAAGCATCGGGGTAGGGGACAAGAGTATAAATGCTATGGATGTATCTGAGTCCACATCCATGAACACCAAGATGTTTCAGCAGTCTACTCTGCAGTCCTTCAAGTTCTCAGATCAATTCTCACCACAGGTTTTATCTCCAATTAAAAGCCCTCCTCCAACTCTCCCAAAACCTAAGAAATCTCGCACAGTTGCTGTAGGAGACCACAGTGTTATTGAGCCATATCTTCTTCAGCCGAACTTGTCCACTGGGTACACGATTAAAGAAAACCAGGTCAGTACAGAGATTAGATCCACAACCTACGAATCCTTCTTCAGAGACGTGCCGCGACTGGAAACAAAGTTTGATCCGACAGTAAGAAGTCCTATTCCGTCTCCGGTTCAACAGTCCACTCCTCGTCCTCACATTACCATCAATCAGATACAGAGAGGAAGTCCCAAGGCAATGACTCGCAGCATCGGTGTGGGCGAAGGCAACGTGTTCGACACCTCTGGTCTGCACATCCATGAGAAGGAAATGAAGACGGTCATCATCGGGCAAGGAACTGCAGTAGCGAAAAGAAACGTTGGAATCGAATGTAAAGTCTCGACCAGGGACGTTGGTGTGTCCTACGCGTGTGACGACGAAAAGCCAGCCACGAGAACTGTTGGTGTCAATGTGGACACTGGCAGTCTGCTGACCTCGCTGAGCTTCAAGGGAGAGGAGTTGAGAGTAGCGTTGAGAGGCATGCTCAGCAAGAATGTTCGGTCAATCGGCACCAACTGTAATTTCCGGCCTCTCACTATCGACGTTGGAACTGTGTGTGATCAGATCGGGTCTGTGTGTGTCGGTGTCGGAGACTGTCGCACCGACGTCGATGTGAGAGATCGTCACGTGATGAAGTCCATCGGCATCGTGGCTCATCCTGAAACCATGAATCGCTACGTAGGAACTGAGAAAGGCTGGGTATTTGACATGGGCACTAACACTCCCATACTGGACAAGAGGAACAAATCGACGGCTACAGACAAACCTAAATACGTGTACGGTTCCACAAACACTGATGTCACCACACTGAGAAACAGTTCCAACCAGACTGACGTGAAAATGTTCCACTCCCTTGACCAGTTGAAGAATGTTGGCAGCAACACCAGGAAGGTATCGACCCGCAATACAGCTGTGAACACCGAGTACAAATGCCTGCAATCGGACACTTTCGACTTTGCGATTACATTCAAGGAACAGGCAGCTAATACAGAGTTCAGTGTTGCTGATAGAGGAGTGAACACAGAGAGATCTGCTGCAGCGTACACAAAGAAAGGAAGGACGAAGAATGTGGGTGTGAGTCATGACACTGTGGACTCTGTATTGGACCTGATGGACACTGAAGAAAAGAGGAATTCAACAGAGACTGTCATCACTACCGTGAGGAGTACTGTGAACAGTGGAAAAAGCTATATACCTTCGGACATGAGCCGTTTTATGACAGTCGAAGGTTCATCCAGCGGCAGATCGGGAGGCAGTTCTGCATCCAATGTGCATCATTCTGACTTGAGCAGTGCCAGCAGTTCCAATGCAAGCCGTTGTAGTATCAGCAGCAATTCTTTGGCCGATGTCAAGAGACATAGCTCAGAAGGTTCACAGCGACGTTCTCCTACGAAAGGCTCGCCCACCAAAAAAGAATCTGATTTAGAGGAATACAGGTACTCTGAAGAAACCTATGTTATCCGTGGCAAAGACATTGAACATGGTGACTTTGAAATTGTACAGGACTTGGGTGGTACTGAAAAGAGGCTTGTGACTGAGAAGACGGACATGCCGATTGCAAAGGTTTTGGGTGTGGAGGACAGGCAGAAGAGACTCCATCGTATAGTGGATGACAGTGAAGGTGTGGGCTACATTAGATATGTCACTGGAGGACAGTCTCAGAGTGGGACATCATCGTCGTCCAGCGAACAGCAGATGCAGACCAGCGGCTCTTCTGAAGGATACAGTTCTATGACCAGCTCCATGGAGCGAGGAAGCAGACGGACAAGCCCGGGGTCACCCGAAGAATTCACCGGTCATTCCTTGGACCGTCGTGGTATGCACCTGGATGGGCTGACCCATGGAGGCGGTCAGACTGTCATCAGGGTGGAGGAGACGGTGATGGGATCTGGAAATCTGTCTCCAACACGTCATTTCGAGAGCTCAAATCTCAGTCCAGCTGTGAGTCCACGGTTAGCTAAACGAGGAGCTTGGGAACGTTCTCAAGGCATGGGCGGGATAGAGGAGATAGCTGGATTCTCGCTAAGCACAAGTCCAACTCGTCTAAGTGGCGGATCATTCACATCGGAGTCTGGTGGTTCCGACACGCAGTTATCGGGCGATGGTATGCAATCTGTCGAGACTCGGACTGTCTCCAGAGGAGGTGGAACGGTTACGTTGGAGGAATCCACGATATCAAGAGATGGCCGAGTCACCAGTACAAGAACAGTCACAGGAAATCCCGATCTCCTGGATGGGGGATCGCAATCTCAAGTCTCGCAGCTGAAATCAGAACTGAACAACCTCGCAGGGAACCTGAATTTCTCCAAAGTGGGGTTCTCGACCAGCGGGAGCTCCCTCGGGGAGTACAAGCAGGACCTCGGGGCTGACCTTGACCTCCATCAAGCTTCTTCTCCTCACAGCAGTGTCAACACCTCCTTCGACTCAGAGAGTGGGACTCTGAGATCCATTATGAAGAGGAGCAAGTCAGACACACAGGTGAAGACGGGAGTGTCCGCAGATGTCCATGTGAAGAAGAAGACAGTGTCGACGGATGCTCAAGTGAAGAAGGGGATTTCATTTGCTTCCAATGTCATTGGAGGGTGAGTTGAATGAGATTTTAATATTGTTAACCTTCACCCCCGCTGGATGAGACACAGACATTGCTCTTAAGAAGTACATATTTATGATTTGATGTAGAAAGGTTAAGAAATGAAAACTAGAATTCGGAGAGATGAAATGCAGGAGATTGCATGATTACTCTGGGGTATTTTTGTACATGTTATCTGTTGGGGTGGCTGGTTGGTCAGTGGGCAGACAAAATGTTTCACATACAAAAATTAGAATTGACTTAAATTGGTTGGAGAATATTCATATGCAAACGAGTATTTGGAATTATTTTACAGTATTGAGTTTTCTTTAATTCCCGGGTATTTTTTGGCTCTATTTCAAATAGTTATCTAGCTGTTGTCATCAGAAACAGGACTTCAACCCATGGCCACTGAATCACTCAATAGAATTAATCCATGTACGCTACCAACTGTACTAATGATAAATCATGAATGTTTTTGCACTGAACAATTAGAATGACTATTATGAATTTGAAATTTATATGCTTAGTTGTGTATTTCCACATTACTTATCCTAAGTATATTTTGATGTAGAATAAATATGCATGTTGTATTGGTGTTCAAGTGATATCTAGCTTTCCATCAGGATCTTTCAGATTGCGTAAATTGACAATATAGTTCCTCACATTTGTAACAATTTCTGTCATAAAAGTAGCATTATAGAGGTTCATTTTGAGGCCATGATGTAAAACAGTTAATACCCTCGGCGCTTCACACCTCGTCTACTTCTCCTCGTCTCCTAACTATATATTAATAGGCCTGCAACAATGCATTTTCCTACGATATGATACGTATCACGATTCACATGTCATGATATGATACGCAATATGGTACCTCAATAATGTGTTTGATACTTTGAAGACAAAATATTGCCACAGATGATTTGGCAAATCCAAAGGTGGAGATCAGGGGCCCCATCGCTTTTATTACTAAATTTGGCTGAATTTTGGTTGCAAAGTGTATTTTATTAATTGCAGAGACATCTAGGCATTAATTTTGCAACCAAATAAATTATTTTTGATGATCGTTTTTGCGGTAATTACTCTGTATTACTTTATTCAACGGCATTATCTATCGGACGTTATGGTGAACAGCTGATTAAACAGCCTGGATATTTCCATGAATTGTATCACGATGTACCGATGCACCGGTGAATCGTTGCACCCCTAGGCCTATATATTAATACCTATGTTAAATTATATTTATCAATCTGCCAAGTCAGCTTTTGGGGGGCTGTTATGCTACAGTACTATGTACGTTATAGTATTAATAAGATACACTGTGAAGATATATCTGTAAGCAATTTGTCTCCCTTGGATTATATCCATTTGTGTGTGTTGTTGCCTCAACCCATTGACCTCAATATATTTCTCTAAACATGCATTGTACCTGTCCACAGATCATGGTGACATTATTTGCTAAATAGGTTTGGTGTTCACAGCTAATGCCATCCGTAACAGCTCTCGCCATGAGTGCTGCAAATAATTTCATTGAATCAACAATACTGGCTCATACCATTTCAATGCCCTTTTCATGCTATTTGCATTGACTGTATCACTATCAACATGGATTGTACCATTGAGGAGATGTTGGATTATCACCATTGGCAATTTGTGTGCAATTGGGCAGATAAAATGTACAATGGCTCCCCGAGCAGACCTGTCTGTCAAGGTCATCCCGGCAATGGTGACAGTTTTCATGCCCCCCCTCCTGACTCTAGATGACAAATGACGTGAGTGCCAGCATGTGGGTTAATGAAATGTGTATGTGTAGAGACAACTGACACATTCCTAAATCAGTTGTGGATTAGAATATCCAATTACTTGCCAAACCCTGAGGATGTTTATAGTGTTGCTGATGGTTCTGTTGTCTGTCCAATGTGCTCGGAGGTGCCCAATATATAGAGAATACTAAACAAGCTTCCGTGTGATACAATGTCTATGAAATGAGTGAATGGTTTCAATATCAAGTACCTGTACTTAATCTTTCATGACTTTGTTACACTAAAGTGGTCAGTTACTGTAGAGAGCCCTACAGCAGGTATTGTTACTGCACTAGTCAAGTAACTCCATACGTTTACTGTATGAGTGATAATACAAATGATAGTGTAATAAACATTAATTCAACTTGGATTGATTACATTTATGATTATATGAATGAATGTGCACCGGAATCAATAAAGATGGCAAATTTAACTATGAGAATTTGGGACAGACAGACGGATGGACGTGAAACGGGACCACCATCGATCCTGGGATTCGAACACTAGTAGGTAGATTGTGAGTCCAACGCTTTACCGAGCTGAAGGGGTAACCCCGCTTGCCGAGACCAGTAGGAACATCTTATATCACACCCGGCTACAGATGGACATACAGATGGATGGACAGACAGATGGATTGACAGACAGATGGATGAATGGATGGATGGACAGATGGATGAATTGATGGATGGACAGACAGATGGATGAATGGATGGATGGACAGACACTGTGACAGGCTGACAGGACCCTAGTCATCACACAATACAGTTCCCATGACTCTATACGACTCTCAGACAGTGCTATGTCACAGGCCATGTTTCCTGTACATGTAGAACCTATACTTGTAACAAACCCGACTTACAATTATTGTTCTGAATGAAGAGTGCATCCTGTAGTGCATATCCTGTTTATTATTCCCAGCCAGTCTTCTGGGGGAGGGTTCGGGATACATAGGTCAAAGGTACCACTCTGAAATTGGTAAAGCAATGTGAAATCACTATTTTTATAAACATCAAAATACTGAGTTAACTCCATTGTCCCTGATGGTGGTATTCATCACATCATCACAGTAACAGCCTGATACTGAAATTGGAATTTTTATTGGAGATCTGCCAAGACCGGTTATTCTTATGTTTGCGTGAAATATTATGGAATTGTCAATGTTTGTAAAGAATTTGCTCTGGTTATATGAGTTTCTATAAGCGGACTTGATTAAACTATTTCTATTCTGTTGTGACATTCTGTAAGCCTCAATATCTGGTGTAATTGAAAACTGATTACTTCTATCTGAGATGACGTGGGTGGTGCTTGCTACACAACACAAATAAATGGCAACTGAAATTTATGCTGAATTTCATTCATAAAGCATTTCTTTTTATTTCATATTTATGAATAATTCATTGAATGTAGGCCAAATTAATGTTATCCAAAGTTTTCCATCACCTTAAAAACTGTCCTAAATAGTCATAAGTTTACCATAACCTCAAACTGCCAGCTCAGTCAGTATCCTGTGTCCGAATTGGGCATCCATGTTCTGGCTGCAGCAGGATATTCCATGAGCTAGCAGCCAGTGTAAATCCAGCCTAGTACAAGCAGAGCATGTACATACAAAACATGCCAGCAATGATATAAGTGAAAGAATCTTGAAAGTGGCTCCATACTCAGTTCAGCCAGTCAATGTGACTACAAACCCAGAAGTTAGGAGATACATTGTCGTTACTCTGCGTTATAAACACACATCGTATCACATGCTGGAATCGTGTTGCCTGTATTACCTGTTAACCACCTCAAGCCAGAAGATCAAAGGACACTGGCCGTGTAATACGTACCTGTGTTGACGACTCTCGAGGGTCGCTTCACCAGATTAACCTGTCTTAAACGCTTATCTTAGCAGATCTGTCCACTCAAGTGGAAGTTAATTTGTTATACGGAGGCAGTGCTCATAGGAGGCGGTGCCCTGTTCCATTACGTGTTCGACAGATTGATCTATAAAATGTTTGTGATTGTTCATTTGTTAAGATGTTAATATTGAGATTAGTTTTTTAATTTTTTAATTTTTTAATTGGGGTTCAAGATGTTAGTAAACAAAATTACCAATCTGATTATTTTTATTATGTATGTTGCTCAATAAATATAGTTTCATGGAATTTGGCCTCAGGACCCAATCATTACCTTTATTGCATTATGAAAGATAATGACTCAAGTCATTCCCTCTCCCAGCTGGATTGGACACAGGCACTGTAACATGAAATGAAAGTTATAAACCATGATAGCAAAAAATGAGTAGTCAAGTGTGCTTGATAAATGCAGGTATTGTATAAAATGTTGTTTAAATAAACTGCAATACCTTCATTGGTTAAATAACCAGACAGTCATTATTGTTGAATTAACTGTACTGACTAGTTGATTTCTGATTGGTTCCTGTCTTACAAGAAATCAAACTTCGTCCAATCACTATTCAGAATCCATGTATAAATAAATACAAATTATTGATGCATTTTAATTCGGTAAAAAGAGTATGCATATGATTCCCCTCCCGTGCTGTGGCACCTCCAGCAATAGTCATTCCTCTGTGTAGCCATTTCCTCCACATAGCCATTGTACTGCCCTATTGTGTAACAATTGATTGAGTTTCACTCCTTGCTGTTGTCCATACACTGGAATGTACTAGTAATTGAGCAGATCTGGTGTGGCAGGAAATGACTTAATTCAGCAGACTAATTATGGAAAGTGATATTGATTGATAAGATCTGGCCGATTTACAGCTTGGAGTAATTATTGATATATATTTGGTGTGCTTGATGGAATTGACCAATTTTGGTGCTATTTCATTTGTCAGTTGCAAATATGCTATATTTTGGAAGTAGAACTGCAGAGCTGAGTGGTGTATGTACAGGCCATTAGTTTGGGTTGATAATTTTAGTGCATATAGAATTCAATATCAATTGCAAATAAAATTTGACATAGACACGTTTTATCAGAAATGTAGATTATTGAAACCTTGAATACTGACTATTATAATGAATTAAGTCAGTTTTTAGATGTAGTGATAAATTCATTCTGGTTCCTATACATTATTTAACTGTGCCCTGTCTGAACTCAAGGTACTGTTAATGTGCTAAGTTGCTTCCAGTATGGAGAATGTGTCTAAACATATTTTACAACTGCTTCATTCACTATGAGTGGCCATCAAAAGTCTGGATGTACTAAGATGCATGAAATAGCAGTAAACTAAGGGAGATAATTGCATGTATACCTACACGAATCAACTTATTTTTATTATGCCATTAAAAACGTTATTACAATTATCCTTTGCCATGTGCAGTTAATCTACTGGAAATGGCCCTTGTTGTTTCCAATACATCAATACACACATCTTCCCCTGATTACTCGTGTATGGGTGAAATATTCCCACTGCAACGTAAAACAACAACTCACTCTCCCAATTCCATGGCTGGAGAAGGTCTCAAGATGCTGTATCTTTTTTCCAGGACGGACACAGATCACTTGGAGGAATCCGAAAACGAAGGCAACGACTCTGACAGCAGCTATGAGGAGGGGTCGTACGACGGCCGCCAGGGGAGCATTGTGTACCAGTGCAGAGACGACGAGGCCATCGCCAGGGGTGTGCCTGGTGCTCAGATGTTCGATCAGAATATCCGGGAAACGTAAGTATCGCTAGAGCCTGTCCCTCCTGGAGTGTGTGAATTCATTGATTTTTATTGCATCTTCACCTGATTTCATTAGGAAGACGATTAAACGATTTTAACTGATTAGTTGATTGTGGATGATGTAAACTATCTTAAAATGGAGCACAGTGGTATAGAGATTATAACCTAGAGGTCGCGGTTTCTAGCCTAGCTCATGCCAAAGCACTCTTGAGCAAAGTGCTTAGATCTACACGGCTCACCCAGCTGTGGATGGGTACCCGATAGGTTGAGATGGAATTGTGTTAACCTTCTAGTACCTTATATGGCAGCTTGGGTTGTATACTTCCCAAGAAGGTGAAATAAATACATGTTGATCCATTGACCAGGGTACTAATGTAGCACAATGAGCAAACTTTCAAGCGTGCAATATAAAAAAAAATATGCACATTATAATTCACAAAACTCTATTCTTTTGCTAAATTTGAGAACCTTATGTGACTGAATGACATCAGATAATAAATATATCTACTAATGCATTAAATGATTGTATTGTATGTCCTATAATATTGTTGAGCTGCAACCTAGCCAGTGAAGTGAAATATGTTTACATATGTACTTCCAGGTTTGAGTTGAGCAAGGATGTGAGGAAGGCCTGCGATGTTCTCGCCAACTACCTGGTGGACTCCACTTCCATCAGGACCTCACAGCTGGTTTGTTAACTTTCCGAATATTATCAATATCTATTACTGTCATATGTCCCATCCTACCACTATCATCCTCTATAACATATGCCCACTGCCACCTTAATTTTGCCACTGGCCCTAGACAAATCATCTGGGCACCACACCGGTACGTAATTCCGTTTAGGACTCACTTCATGTGGTACCCCTGGCACACATCTAGAGAGAAACTTTCCCAAACAGTTTCAGAGCTATAAATAGAACAATGATAACATTTATTTCGTTGGATAGATTTTTACACCAAATTCATCAGGAAAATGATTTCATTGGTTGGATGCGCAAGTTTCCCTCTAGATGTGTGCCAGGAGTACCACGTGTCCTGAAGTGAATTAAGTACTGCTAGGGTGCGAGGATGTAGATAGATAAGTCCACTTTACTACGGATGTTGCGGGTTTCCGTCTGCCCTAAACTGACAAGTCATGATATAAGTGAAATAATCTTAAAAGCAGCTCTAAACCCCAACTCAAAAAATAACAAATAGAATAATAAACATGTTTTAAAGAACCTATGAAACTGAGGACCTGTTGTTGAAGGGAGACGACTCTGTTTCAGAACACAAACCTGAGCGTGATACAGAAGGAGTGGTTCCAGATCTCCAGTCAGAAGCTGTCAGACCCTTACCAAGTAGAGGACTACATGTCGTCCTTCAACGAGATCTCCAAGAAACTCCTCGAGTACATCGTCAACATGGCCGACACAAATGTGAGCAACAGTACAGTGCAGTTTTTTATGGCATATTTGCAATGATAAGATTGGATCTTTTCTGTAAAATTTGTCCATGTACCATCTTGTATCGTAGCATACACGTTTTTGTAAAGTTTTGTGAAATTTTAATCCTCTAGCTGCTGGATTAACCCTAACAGCTTCATGTTCACCTCTCGTTGACTTCACCAGAAAGGTTAATTTAATACAAATTACAATCTATATTTTATTCAAATATTCTGTTTCCAGGGTAACACAGCCATCCACTATGCCGTGTCTAACTGTAACTGCGAGGTGATTGGTCTGTTCCTGGACTCGGGGGTGGTGGATGTCAACAAACAGAACAAGGCCGGGTACACGCCCATCATGTTAGGATCACTGGCCTACGTCCAGACCCAGATCCAGATTAACACTCTGAGAAGACTCTTCATGCAGGGCGACGTCAATCTCAAGTCTTCACAAGTACGTGGCTTCAATTGCCATGGCTTCATTGCGAATATTTATTTTAAATCGTGACACATAGTATAAAACATTTTAATCTTTATTATGTGCGTGTGATGGACGCATTCTATGAAATATGTAATTCTTATAATTTTCAATATTTTTGAAAAATGTCTCTTCCAATTAATTGTTAATTTTTGTTTTTTTAATTATGTTAAATTTCTTTGACAAGAACAAATTTAAAGATTCTACCATGTTTTTGTTGTTGTTGTTATGTTGTGGGTGTCCAACAGTCTCTAAAGTAATGTATTACCTCCCTTTGTTTGTCCTCCAGGCAGGGCAGACGGCGTTGATGCTGGCAGTCAGCCACGGTAGGACCAACATGGTGGAACTACTGCTGCAGTGTGGTGCTGCGGTCAACGCTCGTGATGACGACGGTTCCACAGCGATCATGTGCGCCTGTGAACATGGCCACAGCGAGATCGTCAAACTTTTGCTGGCCCACCCAGGCACAGACGCCAGCCTCACAGACAACGTAAGTATAGCATCCAAAGTCCAGTAAAATCTGAAATCCTCAGAAATAATATTTGTTCCCTATTTTCTTTGTTTTACATTTGCTGAAATGCCGACTTGCGAAATTGATAAAATTATCAGCATAATATATTCTACTTAATGTATCATGTTTTTAATTGATTAATATAATTTAAATTAACCAACTGGAGATGCCATTAAATTTTTTTTTTATCTGTCGGGATAGATTGTAAAGCAATGTTTTCGAAAACCAATAAAAGATTCCTGAAAATTGTTTCTAAATCAGCAAATGTTAATTTTTTTTATTACCCTGCTACAGCTCAACTCCCTTTCCCAATAATTTACAAATTTGGTCACTAAGATTAGAAATTGCATTATTTTTTTCTCCAGTGAACTGAAACAACATATACTATAGAACATATATTAAACTCTTTGTTCAATTATTCCTCTACTATATAATTCCAATTATTATTTTTATTATTATTACTGAACATGCAGATCTGCTCCGACTCCATTATTAAAATGGCATACTTTAGTCGCCATCCGCCGTCTGCTCCCAGGCAGTGAGGTAAAGACACTGTTGTCAGCACTCCATGCCTGGTGTACTGTATTTCAGTTGCTAGTCATCACACCACCATTACTATGACTGTTACTTCAGTTGTAGTTATTGAGCCTGCACCTGTTGCTAATGAATGCCTAAAATGTGTCTTTATATTCATGATATGCATGTATGCACATTGTATTAATTAACATTTAGCATTGTTTTTGGTATTGGCAATTTTGATGTGCACTTTCTTATTGTCGAAAGAACAAAATTGGAAGATTGTGTTATGTACTTTCAATTATTTTTTCTGGATTTAGGGCTTAAGTTGTCATTACTTAATTTTGGTTCACTTAGTCCTAAGGATTGAACTTCTACTATGACCTGCTATTACCTACTAGCTTCCAATACTTGTCAGTAATTTCCCAAGGTATTGCAGCTCTAGTCTGTTCCATTCAAATAATGGCATCACATTTTCTGGAAATCACTTGACCTGCAGCCAGTGTCACTGGACTGTCATATCACTAGCATAGACTGCAAACATTGTGGTTTTATAAAAATTTAAAAAAGATTGAAAAAAATACATTTTAAAATGTAACACATCACTACAAAAGCATTATCTTACCATGTGAGCTGCATTGCTGTCTGACTATATTATTCCTTATAGTATTCTTTTATTTATTTTTATTTATGCTTATTATTATTATTATATTATTTTCTCCTGTGTTTACTTTCCTTGGTTTTGCTCAACTAGCTAGATTTTATTGTATTATGTTGACAGGACGGCAGTACAGCTCTCTCAATAGCAATGGAGGCTGATCATAAAGATATTGGTGTCGTTATCTATGCACATCTCAATTTCTCCAAGAATTTGCCTGTAAGTTTTGCCTTGGTTTGCCTTGTATTATTTCATGGAGATCTGTTACCTCCCCACGTTACCTGTAGTTGTATTGAATGCTTAGTATAAATATTGCACATGTCATGAAATGTTGCTCTTTTGATTTGGACTGTCTTGAAAATAACTGTAGCACACTTTTATATGCCAAATTTGATTAATATTGTATCCATTTTTTAATATTTTGATTTTGTTGTAATACATGCTCAATTGCAACATTTTCAAATCTGTGGAACTGTTGCATAGGATGATAAAGAAGTATTGCCCGTAGACCAGTGGTAGTTATTTGATTTCCTGGTTTACGATTGTTTTCCACCGATAATAATAATAATACAAATAAATGGTGAAGGAACAAGCCATAATACCCATCATTTGAAATGAACGAGGAGACATACATACATTGCAGAAGAACTTGTAAGACCAGCAAGCAAAGATTGACACAAACTATCTAATAGTACAATGAGCCATTTGATTGGTTACTGGTTATACAGGTACAACAAAGTACAAATTATAACAATTACTGCTATTTACAAGCAATACTTTGAAAATAATTGTGGATTCAAATCTGAACAATTTATTTATACTTGTAACTGGTGTTAATAACCATTATTGACAATGATATTGATAAATTAAATTTATTCATAATCTCCAATTCTTTAATATTAGACCCGACTGACGGTCAAAATATCAAATTATGTTTAACATACTCATGGAGAGAATGCATTGTTCACATGATTACACATTAAATACCTTGTGGGTGGTCAGGAAGGAAATTAAAATCCTGTCACCTGAAAATAACACTAGTATTTAGAATTACTCTAATATTAATATAAGCTGCATTAATCACTACCAGTGTTACTTCTACAGCATAGATCTTAATCTGATAAGACATGATATAACTAAAAGAATCTTGAAAGCAGCTCTACACCCAAATCCCCCCCCCCCCCCAACATATTAATAATTATATAATAAACACAGATTTGCAATATATAACAGAACAATATATATATTTTTTTTTTAAAGTGTGCTATAGTGCTACAGTAGCTTTCAGTTCTAGAATTATAACCTAACCCACACCCTACTCATATGACAAGAACAGAATGCTGATACATATATTGGATATACTAGACTTTCTGACTGTTCACCATTTGCATCGTTCATGAGTTTGCAATTTTATCCATATTTTCATCTTCTGTTATCTATTCCCCTGTACATTCTCCCATGTTACATATATTCATTCGCACCTCTCTGTATGTTTTGTGTTATGTCAATGGTCAGTTTTTGCATGTTTATATGTTTTCTTCTAGGGCCTTGCTCGCAAACGCAAAAGTTCAAGCTCTCCCACACCAAGGTAAAAACACACAAATACTAACATAGGTTTAGTCTGAGAATTCTGCCTTAATCCTGATTGAATGCTCAAGTTTGATCATTCTGTGTTAATTATTAATCTACTGATTGAAAACTCAATCAGAGCTGAACATGCTTTTGGAGGATCCAAACTGATAATATATTCAGTTAGTTTTTTGCAAGTATTCCTCAGGTTTCCCTTTTTATAAAGAATTTAATTTTGAAATATCATGAATAATGTTTAAAACATTTTTTGTACAGATGTAATAACCATGATGTCAGTTTGGAGATTGTTTACTGCTCAGAAATAGTGGATACAATATCAAAGCAACGAATTTCAAAATGTGAAGTAATAAACCAAACACCTACTCAATCATTCGAAACAACAATTTATATTGATAATAAACACTAATCAATACATTACATTGGAGCAAACAGAAAGGAAATGTATTGTTTATTTGTTTGCAGTATTTAGACACAGATGAATCAGAGAGTTTTACAGGTTTGCTCACTGAAAATAGTGCATGTGTATCTTAAGCTGTCTTACTTGTTCTTCAGAATCCTCATTGGATAATACATTACTAATCAGTGGATATCAGCTGTGCGTGCTCTGAACCCCACTGCAATAACCTAGCTTCTATATCTAACATGCATCATACAATAACCTTCTGTCTGATATGTCAATCTGTCACTGACTGTGTTTCTCTTCATCTGTGTTTGCTCGTACATGTATTAAGTTATGTTTTGAGGTCCGGATTATGTTTTAATTATTATTAGAAAATTTGGTGACTGCTACACTGTTGTTGACCAAAGATATTTCTGGCCCCGAGATTACAAAACATTTTGAATAACATTTCATGCTCAAGCTCAAATTTTATATGCCGATTTGTGAACAAAACTTTGAGTTGAGCATGAAATTGTACTTAAAAAAAGTTAGGTAATCTCAGGGCCTGGTATAGCCTGCATGTGGTGTCTAGTGTGCATTTGAGATTCCATATTGACCATAAACTGATTGTGATCCTGAATGTGATTGGAATTATGTGAGGTTGAATATTGATAACAATCAGTGTTTGAATCTCAATCTCTGACTGATTCAGTCCCGGTCAGTCAATCTCATCTAAAACTCAATCTCTATCAGTCTCACTCACTGTCAATCTCATTCTCATTCTCACTATGGCTCAATTTCAATTCAATCTCAGTCTCACTATCAGTCTGTCAGTTTCAATCTCAAGACAATCTCAATCTTGTCAAACACAATCTCAAACTTACTATACATGACTTAATCTCAGTCACTTTCAATCTCGATATCACATTTAATCCCAGTCAATATTTAAGTCTCAATCAATTACAGGCAAATTTTATTCTCAATGTAATATTCTCAGTATCTTGTCAAGCTCAGTACAACATATACAGCTACTTACAAACTGTGTTTATGTGTAGTAGAGTAGTATATTATAAGATTAAATTGATATAGGTATTAATCATTAATGGTACACTGAGTAATATGGAAATATTAATTGAAATTGCTACTGTGTTAATCACTAATTATATTTTATTAACAAACATAAGCTGCTTCATTTATTAATAAATCATACCATTATATCCACTTATATCAAGACTAACGTTTGAACCATGTTACTTTGCCATCTCACCAGTCATAACAGCTTTGAACACACTGAACACAATAAGAGTTGTAATATATTAATTCCTTCTTTGGATGAATCATTCCCACATATGGGGGAAATATTCCAGCAGCTATGTAAAGCATAAAATAAATAAATCTTTTGTTTCCATGAAGTCAGTCAATAATATCAACACAATCATTTATTTATTAATAAAGTCAAATTGATGCATATATGGGTTTCATATGGTTGCATATATGTGATATAAGAATTTTATTTTAGAATTTGAGTTGGGGAAAAAAGTATTTTGAATGTATATGTGCCAAAAGTATCAGTTGTCATTCATATGTGATGTAAGGGTTTAAAATAAGTATGTTTTTACGTGCCATGAGACAACACGTATTAATTGTCATTCCTAATTTTCAGTCTGGTGTCCCGGTAGCAGTTGTTATGGAAACTATGCTGTAAGGGAGGCAACTGTGATAGAAGACGTGACAAGTTTCTCCATGCATGCTACACTTGAAGGGTGCTAACCCGGGGATATTACTGCATTCTACGTGCCATTTATATTAACAGTGTATTTATATTTCCTTTGTAAAGCATCTATGCAGAAAGAGTTCCTACATAGCCAGTTGTATTCTAGATAGTGTTATCCTGACAACTGATACTCACCTCGGCTCTACCTCACTGGATGACATCACCCTGAGAGGGATAAATGCAGGAAATGGGTGGCAGACAAATAGCTGACCACGGATTTCCATGGATTGTAGTGTCATGGAACTGGAATCGTTGTATGAATGGAATTGTTGTTTCGACATTTCTTGATATATTTCCACGAGAGCTGATATGTAGTAGATGACATGTATTACATTATTTATGAGAAATGTTTACGAGTCTTTTTAATTAATAGAACACGACACTGGTACCATAGCATGTAGAGTACAGTAGCTGGAGATAGACATGACAGTGGAACTGAGATAATCAGTCCAATTTGTAGCCAGTACCTGATAGAATTCATATTTTATATTTACAATTTTATCATGTTTTAGTATGTAATGAATTCTTATAAATTAGAGATGAATTTTATAGCTTGGTGACATTTTACCAGTATGATGTTATTCTGTGTAACAAATTAACAGGGATGTTACTGTTACAAAAGCTTTGTGCTTACATTTACTGTTAGGTTTATATATAGAACTGTTAGTTTTCAGAGCCTACAAGTGACCATGTGGTTACTTTTTGAAATATTGTATGGCAGCTTTTTTCCGAGATTTACATGTACAGATCCATCCTTAAACGTCACGACTGACAGGTAGTAGTTATAGTCATTAACTCTTATTGTGCTATGTTTACAAATGACTACACTGGTGCTATTAATATTATTTCTTACAAAGCATCGTAAGAGTTAATGATGTCGTTAACCACCTGATATTGAGAATGATCTACCATAGTGGAATGGGTCCTGTTCCAAAGAACGATCGTAGCGCTATGCGAGTCATAACTCCAACATGTTAACATGGAGTTATGATTCTGGTAGCGCTACAATTGTTCTGTGGAATTGGGGCCAAATGTTAAAGATATCTCAGTCAAACTTAATAATAACAGATTATACATGATCCACATTATGTATTCATGTATAGGCTTTTAAGATGTAATCCAAAATAAACAATTACCTGGTAGTAGACCAACATTACACTAATATTAGATGTACATATGTCTAATAAATGGGCTTATGTAAATATGCTATACTTGCTGTGCAAGATGTATACGTTGTCTACAGTGATATTACTTGATATGTTATCACAGCGTTTCTTGTTTGCGGATGTTTTCTGTAATAATACGTGACACCTTGCTGGAGATTTGAGGCACAGAATGAGGAGAGACACGTGGAGTAATAAATACAACACAACTTCTATTGTACTGACATTTATCCAGAATGGTGATGTCACATGATAAATTGATATATCCAAGGCATATTTTTATTATTAAAACTTCGTCTGGTCTGTCATGGCTGAGTGGTTAAGTATTACAAGATGTCTCTTTCTGTACTTGTTGAATGCTTAATCACATGTCATGTAATGTGATGTCATGACATTTGTGTGAATGTCGACCATTCCATGTCATGTCACTATACAATGGCATCACTGTCATGTCATGACATCCTGCCATGGCAATAATAGTTATACATGTCATGTGGTTGTGTTTTCATGTCACATGGCTGGCATTGTCACGTCATGCTATGTCACATGGTTAGCTCATGTGAAATTGCTTCTTGTGTTTAATGCTGGTTGTGAATGAGCGATCTGGAGATGCAGACCTGGAGGTATTCCAGCGATGACCGATATCTTGAGATGTGATGACCACTAGCTTTTGTTCAGAGAGTTCTGTCTTCACCATTTAACCCTGTGTAATCTGACTGTGCCCACCCATATGAAATGACACAACTCTTAAGGCAACCTTCTCCAACCTTGGATCTAGGGCAGTCTATGGTTAAGGTAGTCCTTGTCAGACATTTTGTGACCATTTTTTTGATTTTTAATGATTTTATTTAAATTTTATTAAGTTAAAGTGACAATTTAATAATACATTTTTCTTAAACATTACAAATCGAAAAAAATTGCCACCAAGTGTCTTTGACAAGGACTATAGTTAAGGATGCAGATACGGTGACCTTTAAGATGTCGTTTTCAGCTCTATTTCACTACTAGTATTTTAACCCATTGAGTATCATTCCAACATTTCAGACCTGAACTGGTTAATTTCGATTCCCAAGATGAGGGTTTTCTCCTTTCAACCGTCTTCATGCTGGAATCATTCAGAACTACAGTTACTGACCTGTGGTTCCGATTATTCCAGCAGGGATAAAGTTAAAGGCTGCCTAAGAAAGTCCAGTCAAGTTGTCTGTTGGGCTTTGCATATTACGGCTGACATGTGGTTTGCGGTGTACCTCTAATCCATGCATAAATCAAGGGTTACGTCATCACCTGTTACAGTAAACTGTGGCTTAAGCCCTGATTTACGCCAGGACTGCAGTAGGACCCTTTCATGAAGTACAGGCCTGAGCATTATAGTAACATGATGAGGATGGCCTACAACACATGCGATGATCTACATGTATAATCCACTATACAGTATATTAACTGAGTACAAACATACTCCCAGATACACATTGCATTTAAGACATAGACCACTTGTACATGTATAGTAATATATTTCCTGTGTATTTATTGATAACCCGATTCTGTACTTCAGCCAGTCATCTCCATTCATTTTACTAAAATTCAGAAAAATGAATAATTTGAAATCGTCCAATTGCAACTGTGGTAAGAGCAAAGAATTAATATGAAAAATATTTGCTTAAAATGGAAGAGAGAACAAAACATTGTCATTATCTAACAATTCATTAGGAACTAGTAATCTTTCTTGCCAACATTTGAACAGTTTCCAATATCAAGATATCTTTGTTCTTCTCTAAATATTGAAAATATAAAATAAGTAATTATGTATTCCAATCACTATGATATGAAGCTAAACTATGCATGTATTTCACACACGCTTAAATATATGAGACAGATACATATGAATGTTAATAAACATGTATCCAACATTTATCGTGGGTGTTAGGCCTGTTCATTTTGGAAATGTTTTGTGAAAATAATACCAATTCTAACAAAACTTGAACATCGATATCAGAGGATGTAATTTGAATCAAATTGTAAGAAAATGGCAACAAATTTTAATTATGAGTCAGGTTGGCTAGCATAATTATCAATATTTGCATTAAAGTATTCTTGCTTTGTATATTGTAATATACACTGTCATATATTTTATATATTATCTTTCTGAAAAATGTTAATTCTTATTGGGATGTGTTTTATTATTTTCTTATTGCTTGTAAATCCTTTTTCTATTATTCTTTTTCAACATCATCACTATAAGAAAGAAAAAACATAGAAAGAATAATAAAATAAATTGTAAAATTATAGTTAGGATTATTGTTTGCATTTTAAAGGATGTTGTACTTGGTTGTGTCATGTTTTATTGGTTCTTACCCATTCCAAAGTGTGATGGAAATGATTTCACACGGGTTAGAACATTTGTTGATTGTTATCTACTGGTAGTCTGACTCAAACGAAACTATTCCAATCTTATGCATTCCATGTATTTTTAAATAGTTTGGCAATATATTTACTTCAGGTTATGTTTCACTTTTGTTGATTGGAATCAAACTAGTAGATTATTGTTTTAGAAGGATTACTGAATTCCATTAAGTTGTGCCTTAGATTGTTCATTTTGCTTGCAGGAAATCGTACA
Organism: Lepetodrilus schrolli; assembly: GCA_032361225.1. Classification (NCBI taxonomy): domain Eukaryota; kingdom Metazoa; phylum Mollusca; class Gastropoda; order Lepetellida; family Lepetodrilidae; genus Lepetodrilus; species Lepetodrilus schrolli. The sequence continues at coordinate 3,004 of JAUTBT010084915.1, read as the reverse complement.
GGACTTGAGAAGTTATTATTTATATTATTAACTACTAGTAGTATCATTTAAAGTTTGAACCCTTACTTATCTACTGATGCTCACGATGTGCTCACAAAATAAAATAAGTACCTATTTCAATATATATATTTTTGCAAAATACTTTTTGATTGAAGTAGTCATTTGAAACTTGCCCAGTGCAAATGTCGACTTGTCCTATTGTATAGTCCTGTCTGACTATTGTAAACAAGTAGGGCAAATAGGAAATTCACAAAGTCTTTCATTGTCAGCTCTTAGATCTGTGACAGTTGCAAAGTAAGCGTTTAAATCTTTGTGTTAAATATACTCAACAAAATAAATTAAGGGCTGGCAGATATTTTGTGGGAAGATTTTCTATTAAATATTGGAACTCTGCTTGATTCTGCATTATTCTTCCAATGTGTCTGCAAGTGCTTGAAGAGTACAGGAGATGTTTGGAATTTCTTCATAGCTAAAATAATATAAAGTTAAATTTAAGTGTACAAAAAAGCTGGCCCTTATTAAATTTTGCTAAGTATATGATATTCAGTAGGTCCTTCATTGTCAGCTATTAGATCTGTGACAGTGGCAAGGTAAGGGTATAAATCTTTGTGTTAAATACTATAGCTTCACAGCCTTCATCTGTCTCCATGGTTGGCTCGCCTGTATATAACCCACGTAACATCTACATATCACTAGTCTATAAAGCAATAAATCTTCATAAACCTTCCTGCTTGTGTTCGTTGTCTTCAGCTTGCAAAGGTTTACACTTGATGAATTCATCCGGATGTTGTCAGAAAAGATGAGTTCTACAACAGAAGAGCTTCACTAAAGCCAATAGATGTTATTTGAATATTATTGATGTTAATGTTCCTGTTATGGGCGAAAGATTCCCGCTGCTTTTTTAATGAATTTAGTTTTACGATGGATTAGAAATGATACTCTAAACAGAATTCTGAAGAAAGACGCATCCTTCCAGACGTTCAGGATGAACTGATGGCATGTAAGAGTATTAATTTCCAAAGAACAAAAAATAATTGTATTACAAACGTAATGGGCATCCTTCCAGACGAAACAACCAGGATAAACTGGTGACATTTCCAAAGAACAAACATTAATTGTAATTGTATGACAAATCTACACAGTCGTCACAGTGAACATGGTAGTATTCAGGACTTGTACAACAGTACCAGTTACATGAGCAATGGTCAAACATTTGCGTTTTGACACCAATCTGTTCATCGACCTGCCTTTACAGTCTCCTTTGGAAAGCCCAGGAAACATGATATCCGTCAGAGAACTCAAAGAACCGCCATCCAATGGCATGTACCCACATGCTTGTACAATGTAGACACATGGAAATTCATTAAGCAACACCCAATTCATAGACCTATAATTCTGTGAATTAAATAAACAGAGCATTTTCCTGAATGATTTATTGACATGTGACATCTTGCTGAATAGCATGACTTTCGTGGTGATGTTCAATTCACGTCCAACGACGAACAATGCACGTGAAATGTCACATCCTCAACAGTGTTGAAATCAAGTTTCTAATGGTGCCATAACTGTCATATCGTAAATTGTCGGAGGCTACAAGGTGGAAAATTATTGGCATGAGAAATGCAAGAATGTCCCTCAGACAAATTGGACGTCAACTTGGGCGCAACATTTCCATCATTTCAGGACTGTTGAATAAACATATGGTTACCAATGATGTTAAAGATCGTCCAAGACATGCCAGACCCCGGAAGACAACAATAAGAGAGGATAGAGCATTATTTAGACTTGTTAGGCGCCGTTCATGGGACTCAAGCACATCATTAAAACAACAATGGTTACCAGGGAGAGCCCTTTCCGACAGGACCATCAGGAATAGGCTGAAAGCAGCAGGATACAGGGCCAGAAGACCCATCCAGCGTATAAAACTCTCCAGCTCACAAAGCAGCACGACTTGCCTGGTGTAATTAACGTGTTCGCTGGAACATTGCATCATGGCGGAACAGAATGATGTTCAGATCATTCCATGGCCAGCCATGAGTCCAGATCTCAATCCCATTGAGCATCTCTGGGACATTTTAGGCCATCGTCTTCGACAGAGAGACCCACCTGTCCAGACTCTCAATGAATTGAGGATTGGAACAGGATTCCTCAGAATCAAATCCAGAGATTGATCCAAGGAATAAGGAGGCGTCATGAAGCAGTTGTTCGTGTGCAGGGAGGTTACACGAGATACTAATGGAAAGTCAATATTTGGACTTGCCAGACATTATTCTTCAATTCCGTGAACCAGATGTGTGCATGGTACTGGCAGTTAAGTCAGTGCAACAACAGTGAAATTCGTAATGTTTTTGAATGAAATGAAGTAATTTTCCAAATCTGTACCATCTTCAAATAAACCACATTATGTCCTGGTAGTATTGACTATGCTTCTCCTCATCCCTTTCTGTTCACTGAAAAATGCAAATGGTATGGAAATCTTTGACACATTTCATGCAACAGTTCATTAAAGTGAGCAAATACGCGTGTTGCTTAATAAATTTCCATATGTATATATAGGTAATAATCGTATTGTCCAAGACGTTTGAGTCATTCTTTTTCTCGGGTTCTTTCGGTATGATTTTGTTTACAACTCATTGCCAAGCTATACATAAAGTCTTACCGTAAAATAGGCAATATCATCAATACCTACATGGAAGCACAAATTCCAAATTCAATGTCAATGTAAACTTTAGCTTGTCCATAATGTCGTGCTATTATCCACGTATATCGATGTTTATTGACATAGTAAACATTGACATATAAATGATATTTTAATCGATTCGGATGTAAATAAATGTAAATAAATGCACTTGACGCAAAAGAGTATAGCTTGGTGATTTATAACGTATTCAATAAATGCGTGTAATGTTCAAGTCAATAGACGGTATTTCCAAGAAAGTCTTAGTCAACATTTCATGCTATAAAGCTGTAAAGTTGTATGTATGTATATACATATATATATATA
>JAUTBT010084914.1:0-11984 GCA_032361225.1 Lepetodrilus schrolli | reverse complement strand
TCCCTGTGTGTGTGTATATATATATACACATCTATCCATCGGTGTCACTATCAGTATTGATTGACAGATGACTGACACACCCAGATGCAATGTATGCCCAGTAATGTACATTAAAGCCTGGTATTCCTTAGAGATGAACATAACCACTAACTGACCATTAGCTCACTGAGTGAAATTGATTTAGCATGTTCTGTCTTATTGGCATCATCCATCATCATGTTGCGTATGTTATGAAACTGTCCTTAGATTTAGACGTATATATCGTAAATAAGTAAACTTACTTTTGACTTTCTGGGCGCAGGTTTCGGAGATCGACTTCTTGTGCTGCTAACCGTGTCACCATTGTGACTGTTGCCATGGTTACTGCTGCCATGGGCACTGCTGGACAGCAGTTGAATGTTTACTGGCGCAGTGGATGAAATAGTCACTCTACGTAAATACAAAATACATTTTAGAATAATTTTTGAATAAACAAAATAATACATTTCAAAATAATAAAATTAATTCTAAAATATAAAAATATATAGTCTTACTACTGTAAAACCTACCGTCAAAGCATGCCAGAAGCAAGTAGGTAGAGCTATACATATTAGAATGAATCAGATTGGACTGAGTGACGACAAAACAGAACAGAACCTTTATTCACTCAGGCCGAGAACCTTGACAGGAAGCTCTTTTGTTTCATAGAATATATGACAATAGTACTGTACTTTGATCTCGCTCTGCCACAAAATTAGGGGGTTTGATGGCAAGGGGTTTAGCGAGTAAGCCGAGTTAGATCATGTGGCCTAGGCAAGATGCTAAATATAGGTTACTGTAAAAGCTCATTATTCATGCATCTTTATATACAAGCCTGTCAATGCAGTACGAAAATAAAATTAATTGATAAAATTAATTAAATCCATTCAAACCTTTTTCTGAGCTCCAATCCATGTTGTCTGTAATGAAAAGTAATCACACATGTTGTGTAAAGCTCAAGCTATTAAAAATTCCTGCATAGATAAAAATAGGTATAAATCCCAGACAAAATTAAATTAAATGCACTTTCACTCCTTGATCATTGTTAAAACAAACATTCTTTGATGAGCTGTCAGTCTCCCAGGTATTTATAGTACAGCCATGCTGAACTGGAGTAGCCACATGGAGAGTGACTGACAAACAACACCTTGCAAGGCAAGAAGGATGCATGTGACAACTTTGGAAACAGGTATAAAAATGTGTCGAAGAAATGCTAACAGGAATGTTTTGGCTCGATGCTATCGTCTGTTTGCATGATTAGCACATGGCAAAGCTTGATGTACATTTTGATGATGCGTGGCTTCGCTACAGGTCAATTAACTCGATACATACCTATCAAATCCATTGACGGGAAGACTGTTAATGTGGGCGTTTATATCCACCCCACTATCATCGCTTGGATTGTCATCATTCTGGGGGAGAGAAAAATTCAATATGTACATTCTGAGGGTCAGAGTGTAACCAAGGACCATGCCAATTCTGGGATTTCGATGCTCTACTGACTGAGCCAATGGCTTGTCAGTTGAGGCCAGGAAGAAACCCACAACATCCATAGCGCTGAATGTTGCAGTAAACCTGCGAGCACTGGCTGGTACTGACAGGCCAAAATCACATTAAAAAGGGAACTTTTGCGAACATTAATGGAGGGCTCCCAGATGGGATTTGAGCCCGGGGCCTTTGGCTCCAAAGTACAATGTTCTAGCGTGGCCGTATCACCATACCACCCGCCCATCAGGCTCAAGTGAAGCTTAATGGCCAGCACACTTACCCGGTGTTTCAGAGGGAGGAAGTGTTGTCCTGACCGATGAGTTATTTGATGAACCTGCGCCGTGACAATATGCTCATTGGAGTCCAAAGTTCTTGATGTGGATGGCATAGGGTCGGTCATCATTGACCTCAAAGAAGGCCTTGGAGACTTCGACCTTGACCTCTGAATAGCTTTATTTGGCGTGTGGAGAAAAGAGGTGTCCGATTGCTGAGATGTCTTGGATCCTTGACGAGAATCCGATCGGCTTCGAAAACTGTGACTGTCATTCTTAATAAATTAATACAATAATGAATATGCTTGTATCTTGGCCCCTTGCCAAATAATGTAGAATGATAACATTTAATAACAAATCTAATATTTAATAGCTCAATTTAACTAGGTTTTGAATCCTACATGTCCAACAATTCTATTCTCAACTCCATGGGGTTAATACAACACAAATGCAGTTTACGCATTCACATGGTCATCTCATCCTACCAGGTACCCAGTCACCTGTCATAAATCCAATCAATATCACCATGATAACTCTGTATGTTTAAAATGGTTCAATATTTACCAGAGGACTCTGCCTTCGGTGATCTCCATTTAGATTTTCCAGTGCTGTTCGAAGCGGTTCCATGTCATTCCGATGTGAAGACTGTTAGTATAAACATACCAAAATTACAATATGATCCACGATAGATATTAATAAGCTTAATAGGTACAAATTTCAACAGTTTAACCAATACTACAATTTGTTGATATAATAGACATATCTGATACTGTATTGACTATTTAGATGGATTTCATGTTGCTCCAGTGTTAGTCATTTGCCATGGGAAAGTGGTGTATGTTTAAGGAGGCACTGGGCCTATGTTATAGAGGATGTAACCCACCAAGTCAGGATCTATTGTCTCCAGTGAGCCTCCCAAGATCATCGGTTCCATGGTGGTTACTGACTGTCGGCGCTGAGATTTCTATCAAATCAAATAATTTTTTTGTATATATAACATTATATATATGCCATTGGTGTTAAATTAAAGTCCCACCTATTGATAACATTATGGAATTTGTGCACAGGTGCCATCTATCTCCTAAACAACAGAATTAGCTTTAACCATGAAATAATTCAATTTGATTCTTAAATTTACAACTTATATTTTCATTTGACATTTAGAATATGAAAACTATAACCAACTTTGTATATATGTCTTGTATCACTATGATAGGCTATGCATTTCTTTAATATCTATTATCACAGCTAAGATAGGCTGGTGACAGTCATACCTCTGTAGAGAACAGAGTACGTCTATATCGGTCTTCAACATAAGCCTCTGTGCTCTCAAAGGACAACATAGAGAACGTATCTGGAGGAAATGGACAATCATCATTATCCTGGAACGAGAAACATAAACTATTTTAAAGTTTGGCCTTAAAGTCATTTTTTTCTGAATTCAGATAACATTACTCAATCTATTTGATTGTCATCCAATTATCTGGAACACATTTTGAACATTTCAGATCAAAAAGCTCTTTATATTGCTACCATGCCAACAGTACCTTGTCACCAAGACAACATTACCTTGTTACCATGCCAACAATATGCTATTAACATGACACCAGTAAATTTTTACCAAGACAACATTACCTTGTTACCAAGACAACATTACATTGTTACCATGACAACACTACATTGTTACCAAGACAACACTACATTGTTACCAAGACAACACTACATTGTTACCATGACAACCATGAGTTTTCTTACCTTTATCATATGAGCTTCTTTCTTCCTGACCAGTACGTCGAATCTAGCCTGGTCACTTTGGTTGATGAGTGGACGGACTTCAGTTAGAAGTGTAAACTGCAACAGAACAACCGGAACATTTTTAGCTATGATTTATTGGATGGAAAGTTTGTGTGTGTCTACCACTATGATTGTAAACATCTACACTTTACTGGTAGTTTTATTGCATAACGCAAAGAGAATAATTAAATGTAGTATCTAGACACATCCCATCCATGAAATTCCCATTACGATAGCATTCCAAGGGTACAGAAACTCATATGGCATACAGTAAAATAAAATAAAATGGAAACTGCATAAAATAGATGGTTTAATTCCATTTGTCTGGATAGAGCTGCATTTTTCGTACAAATTTTACATAGTTTCCATTTTTTGCTGTATGCTGTGCATAAATATGTTGTATGTTTCTGAACCTATTGAATCTTGCCATAATTCTTCACTGAAACAATTATTATTTTTCCACTTTAAATACTTTTCAAAAAAAAGGTAGTGTATGTGTCATTCCTACCTTGGCCTGAGTGTTGAGGAGCTCAAAGAGAGCGAACACAAGGCCATCTGTCTGGATGCTTCCTTTGTGGTATTCACTTAGGTAGTAGCGGAGGGTTGTCTGCTCCTTCTGATTAAGTAGGATGCGGGCGTGTTGCTCGATGACGTCCTGTTGTGGCCAGGAAGACAGAGTGATGGTGTTCCTCATCAACTGAGACCCAGCACCTTTGCTGAATCCAGCCTGTAGCCAAGGAGAAATAACCTATTACAAAAGCCCTCTTGAAAAACCCTTGCAAGAGTCCCCTTTCCCGAAAACTGGATCTTATCTACGGAAAGTCTGGGGAAGGTTTAACCCTACTAATAATAGTGCACAGAAATAACCTATTACAAAATCTCCTAAAAAGTGCTCTTGAAAAGCCCTTGGAACAACAACTCCTTGGAAGAGTCCCCTTCCCAGAAAACTGGATCTTATCCAGGGAATATCTGGGAAAGGTTTAGCCACTAAACACGGCCTAGAAGCTTGAAAAAACCCACGAAAAACAGACTTCACAAGTCTGCTTCAGAAACATACTAGCCAAACATTAAATGACGTTTATGGAATGCGTTTGGTATTTAAAGTGTAGTCCATTAGTAGATTAGAATATGCTACTTTAAAAATAAATAATAAATTTTAAAATATAATATTTAACAGTAGATTTTTAGCACAGTGATCTATTAATAGCGCAGATTGATCAATCGTACAAGATATATCCATCAAATTTCAATATTTGAAGTTAATGTCTTCTTCTTAAATGAAAGGAATTCAACTTGTAAATTTTGTAATACATTATTTTTTTAAATATTTTTTTTTATTAATCTGTTCATGTATGGATGAAATATACCTGCTGTGATTTAAAACACAAAGTTCAAATCCGGGTGGAACAATACCTTTGACATGCTGTTGTTGAGCCCGATCTTATCCAAGCTGGTCAGACTTGAGGAAAGTCTGTAGAACAAAGGTAAATAATAAAATAGCCAATCTGGATTTTATATGACAAATTCTAGTTATCTATTTCATAAAAAATAGTCATATGACGAGGCTAATTTACCATTAGATCAATTATTGCAATACAGTTATCATCCTTGGTCTGTCAGTACCAGCCAGTGCTTGCAGGTTTACTGCAACATTCAGCACTACGGATGTTACAGGTTTCCTCCTTGAATCTTGATTTTTGCATTATCATGTCAACATTGGATTATATAAATGTACTACAAATGGATATTAGTTAATTTCATGTATGAGGCTATAATCATGGACCCAAAATTCAGTGTCATATCAAGTGTCATAGTGTCATAGAATGAATGTCAATCTAACCTTGCATTCATTGAATTTGGCCTGGAGGGGCTCTGATCACATGACACCCACTGGGTTTTGTCGATCGTTGTCTTTGCGAAGGGGAGTTTACCGACATCTTTGACAGTGATCATCATGTGTCGTCCTGTTTTCAGGATGTGCACGGCCTCAGTGTGACCGATGTCCAGAAAACTGCGGCCATTCACGTCCAGTATCTGGTCACCTATCTATAATGAAGGAAAAGATGCCTGTGCTCACCTATCTAAAGCAGAGGAAGAGACTGTAAAATAATAATGTTAATACTAAATACATTTGATTATCTATTGATAGCCAAAGCGAAGGAAGAGAACATAATATCATCAAGCTTATGGCATACTGAATATCGGGTGACGTATTTTGTACCTAAAGCGGAGGAAGAGATCATAAAATCACTGAGGATTTTGGCATACTAGTACTGAATTGATCTGGTAATTTATATAATATCAAAAGCAGAGGAAGAGAACATGAAATCACCAATGTTTATAGCATACTAAAAAGCAGAGGAATGTAACATAAAATCATAAACTTTTGGCATACTGGCGCATACAAAATGTATTATCAAATGTTGAGCAAGAGAACATAAAATCATCATGCTTAGTCGGGATCCAACATATGGATTCAACTTGGATTCGAAAGATTAAACTACTTGCAACCTAAATGCACATGAATAAAACCATTCAGGATCTGAGCTGACAGAGCTCACCTTAATTCCTGCATTTTCTGCGACTGATGATTTATCTATCCCAGACACGTAAACACCGAGACCAAATTCACGCCCTCCTCGGATCATCAGTCCGAGACATTTACCAACATCTACCACAATGTTGACCTGAAGAGAAGAAATCTTACATTACATTAATCTAAATACATAACATGTAACCATTATTATTCTAATTTCAATAGAAAAATAATCAATCATGAAAACAAATTATTGGGAAATCTGGGGGGAAAAGTATTAAATAAGGAACTATGCTACAAAATGTTCAGAGAATTCAATACTATTTAGTGACATCTTATTTACTTGGACATGTAGGTTTCTATGCCAATTACAAGGATAATATTTATCATATTAAGTAAACAATGGGTATCTGTGAACATAAAAAACAACACAATGAAATAAAATCATAATGAAATTATACAAAGATCAATAAAATATAAATGTTAGAAAATCTTAAAGTCATCTGATAATTGTTCTATATCTAGCAGACATATATAGTAAATTTATCAATTTCCAGATTAACGGGACCCAAACAGAATCTTTCATTTATGGAAAATAGAAATACATGGTGATATTACAACATGAACAGTGATTAGATTTTCTCCAAAAATATATTTTATTGATAAACTGACTATTCCCAAATGATTTATGTTCACACCAAATGTTGTCGGCATGTAAACTAATTGATGCAGAGCTTTGTAACACCATCACCAGTCGCGGAGCACGTCCACATTGCATTTCAAAGCGCTGACCGACAGAATAAGCAATTTTCAATTATTGGTTTGCGAAATGATGAATCTTTGCCCAAATAGTTCTATACTGGTATCCTTTAGCATGATTAAATAAACAATATTTGGACAATCTTGTGCATTTGAGTAGTTATTCTGAATATGTTTGCCACATAAATGTGTATAATAAATAAGTATTTAGAATGAAATTACTTTTGGATCTGATTTGTCGTCAGATTTATTGGGGAACAGATTAATGAGGATTTACTGTATGGAACGAAACAATGGCCATTTTATTTGTCTGATGTTGCTTCAAACAACCTAACTGAATTTCCAACTCTGTCACAATGGGCTTATCTTCACCACACCTCTTGGGTAAAGAGGAAATTATGTTTATCAATAAATCCATCAATATCTGATGAATGCCACAAAAACAGCTGTCGTTTTATATTGACCAGCAATTTGATAATGTTTATGGTCTGTTTGCTTTGCTTAATCAGAAGTGTTGGTTGTTATTATAACTGGTTAATCTGTCAATACCTTATTATTTTCATCAGTTATTGTATAAAAGAGAAAAAGCACAATTTCTTTATTCCTATAGAAAAAATATGTATACATAATGGAATAATGTGTAATTGTGTGTGTGTGTGTGTGTATGTGTGTGTGTGTGTGTGTGTGTGTGTGTGTGTGTGTGTGTGTGTGTGTGTGTGTGTGTGTGTGTGTGTGTGTGTGTTCATAGTAATTTATTGCATATAAAAGAATGTATTATATAGCTTAATCTACTGACATGCTCCATATAAACAAAACTTACCTATTAATATTGACACATTTTGTTTTGATTAAATTATGTGCATAACAATAATGAAATCATCTTCTTAGCATACCATCATCAACATGAAAATTTGCAATAGTATAACTGCTAACTTACTACACACAATTGCTACAAGCTTGGCGAGAGATCACAACCTTGTAATATATATGACACTCTTTTGGGATGTGAGCACTTCATCAAGCCAGAACTACAGTACTGAATTATTAAAACCTAATCATCTACTGGCTACAGACCAAGGAGGCTGTACTATATGATCAACATTACAGGGCATCTAGAAGTCACTATCCACTGTAGCCAGTTATGCCATATCTTCAGAAGATACCCTCTGAGATATTTCTTTGAGCTCAGCTTCATAATACTACTACTACTACTACCACTACCACTACTAATACTACTAATACTAATACTACTAATAACAATAATAATAACAATAATAATACTAGTCTATGTTTACAGCACTATAATCAATGTATGGACATCTCTAAACGCAAAATATGCAGGGAAATAAAATTTAAAAAGGGCTAAAAACAAAATTAAACATAGGAGTTAGAACTCTCACAGCTCTCGAGATATTTGACAAGAACAATTACATATGCAGTGGACAGTATTCCCTAGATACATGGTGTCAGTGCAACAAAATCCAAATATATACACCAATATACACCCTCTACCAAACAGCCTGTATTATTCAGAGTTATCAGAGTTAATGTAGCCGGGTGTGATATCAGATGCTCTTAAAGGTCTCTGGCAACTTTGGCCAAGTTGGTAGAGTGTTGGATTCATAATCCAGCAACTTGGGTTCGAATCCCAGGATCAGCATGATCCTCTGTTACAATGCCACCCAATGTTGGGTGCCATTAGGAGCATCTTGTATCATACCCAGTTATATAGTCATGAAGAAATTTGAAGTGGATCAGCTTACTGGCAGAGGATGAACCCAGCATTGATTTAGCGTTTACTGCTGAGTGCTGCCCATCATCTTGATGTATTTACCATGACCATACCCACATCAAAAACAGCAGACAAAACCAGAGCAATCACTGAGTAGCACAGATGAATCATCTTCTGATAGATGCTCTCACCTTCCTTTCATCGCTGCCCTTGAGAAGCATCAGTCCACTGCGACTCCGGATGCTGCCGCCATCATTGAAGGGACCCACCTGGTCCAGCTCTGGGGGTGGGGACACAGAGCGACCCCGGGGATCCACCCAGCTGTAAGCCTGATGTACAACATGGGTCCCTGGAATACGCCCCACCCTACACACAGAGAGTTCCAGACGCTTTGCCGCTCGGATTATCTGAAACATGAGCGAGAAGACAACTTGAATACAAATAGATAGTACAGTCACTTTCACTTACTCATTCTCCCAGCCCAGGGGACTTGATTCCATTCAGGACTCACTTCATGTGGTATTCCTGGCACACATCTAGAGAGAAACTTGTGCAAACAGTTTAGGAGCTATAAATAGAACAATGATGAAACCTATTTCATTGGATCGGTTTTTAAACCAAATTCAACCGGAAAATTATTTCATTGGTTGGCTGTTTGCACAAGTTTCCCTCAAACCTTTATTCATGATAGTTCAAGAAACTCGTACCCCTCTGAAAACTATTATTGTACAGCACCTGTTAAGAATCATTACCGATACTGTTGCTTGTAGCATGTTTGTGGGCTTGTCTGGTTGTAAAGTTGCATGTGCCATGAGAGGTTCCACCTCAAACTTAGTCCAGAAACATAGATGTCTCCATATGTCATACATGTACTATACATAAAGCAATAGCATCATCTCAATGAAATACATTCATTGTCAACCATCAACTTCTGCAATTAGTTTCCAATTAGTCCAGAAACCTAGACATCGCCATATGTCATTGCACAGGATTAGGCACATACACTGATCCTTATGGCATCTCTGGTTGCCTCCAGCATGGAGAGGGTTAGAGCAGTAGCTGCATTGAGACTAGGCTGAGATACTCTACTGTCAATGGTTGGATTGACAGCAGAGGGACAGCACTTCTAAAACTTTTACAAGTCCTGTCTGCTGGCAATCCAGCCTGACGCTGACATGATGCAGAGCTTCTTGGCCTACATGGATACAATCTATTTTGCCTACCTAAAACCTTTCCAAAACTGAAAGCTTAAAATGTTCCTACCTTTGCAGCTTCCCCATGAGTTATCTTCTCAAATGAGATCTCATTAGCCTCTGTGATGAGATCTCCTGGCTGCAGCCCCTGGTTCTCCGCTGCCCCATCTTCATCGACTGCAGAGACGTAGATCCCCAGACCGTATTCCACACCTCCACGGATCGTGAACCCGAAACCCTCCTCTCCCTCTGACGGAGCACCAATATAAATTTTCAAACTTTCACCTTTAATTTCTGATTTTGAAAGTGGTCCGAGTCCATTCAGTTTTGATAGGACATGTTTTGACCTTCCGCGAAGACTCCCATGGTTGCTCTGTGGTCTGCTCTGTTGCTTCCTGTACACTGCGATGTCTGCAGCGTGGGGACGATACAACACAGGACGCGGGAGTGTGCTATAGCGCTTACCTCCCTTTGTGAGGAGTTCAAAGGCTTGGAAGTCGGCACGGGGGATAACTCTTTTGACGAGAGCAAACAACTGCCTTTTCTGAGGCGTGTTGAGAATTTTCCGGAGAGCATTGACGAAATCAAAAACATCTCGTTGGTTATTGTACTGGTTGAGGGCATCGACGAATGCACTAACTTCCTGGTCATCGAGGTGGACCGTCAACGCTTCATGAAGACGTCGCACGTTGACGGACATGGTTTTGTATCGAGGTATTATCTCCCCCTGGCGACGTCTTCTTGTTGTTGTTGTTGTCATGTTTAAACAGCAATGAGTTCACCTCAATACATGAATAATGACAGCAACTGAAACAAATTAAACAATCATTTTAATGGAAATAGCCCATTTTACACATGGCCAGACCAGGCCACAGCCAAATTTCAACTTGACACTATATCCCAAAAGTTCCCAAAAAGTGAGTTCTACCTTCTCTCCTAAGTTCATGCATTTACCATTATCTGAACAATTCATGGATTCTCTTTCAAATAATATTCAAATGTTTGTGACAAATACTGTAATTATTCCTTTAAAATATAACTCTAATTGACTCAAATTTTACTTTACAATATTCAATTAACACTCAGCATGAGAAACGGTAATTGTTGTCTTTGAATTGTGATTTAGCTCTGCTTTCAAGATAATGTTCCTCATACCACAGCTTGTAGGTTTATGACATGAAGTTAAACATGTGAGCACCAGCTGGTACAGACTAACCAAGGATGATAATAGCAAATAGAAATATAGACAGTGCATCAACTCCCTAGGGTGGATTTGAACCCCGGACCATTGGTTCCATAGTCTGATGATCTACCAATCTAGTCAGATCTTCTATGAGAGGTCATAATGGCTATATTTATGATGGCTATATTTCAGTATGGAAAGTTCACCAATATTAAATTGTTTGGACCATTGTAAAAATCATTCAGAGTTTGACATTCCTGAATATTAATCAAACTATTCATTCTTGTTTTCATATTTTCTTAGTAATTATAATTTTAATTATATAATTTATTTTACAGTACAATCAATATGATCATTATGATCCAGTAAGTATAATGCTAAATCCTCGAATATTTAAAAATGGTAAATAAACATAGGATTTATTAAACAGTTCTTTTATTTACATTTTTGTTTTTAAATATGATTGTGTTCGAATAATTAGAAAACTAAAAACTAAAAAAACAAGGTCATGCTCGTAAAATTAGGGTAGGAAAATATTTTTTTCATCGATTAATTTAGGTGTTCAAACTATTAGTGGGTTCTAATTATTAGGGTAATCTGAAATCACAGGGGTTCGGTGATAGAATAGTTTTAAAAGTTGTTGCTTTTTTACATTTTTTAGATATTATAGATAGATCTATTCTAGATCTTTAAAAAAAATAAAAAAATATGTTAAAATAATTTTACTTTTAAAAATATAGTCTTGTGGGAAATTCAAAGCTAAACATTGTATTCTGACAGTGTCCACGAAACAGTTCATTCAAAATATGATGTCTAGCAGACAGCAATGCTATTTAATATCTATTTTTCACCAACCAGAAGAGAGAATATGCATTGAGTCCTTGAACTTTCGTCTACATAACTAGGATGATTTATTGCATTTTTTGTGTGTTGAAATTTCAATAACTTCGTTCATGGTTATCAGAGATACGATTTAATTCAGAGGTATTTATGGTAAGAACTGCTCCCA
>JAUTBT010084913.1:0-11985 GCA_032361225.1 Lepetodrilus schrolli | reverse complement strand
AATATTATAATATAATAATAATAATAATAATTGTTTATCTCATCATATATAATATGCTAATATAATAATAATAATAATAATAATAATAATAATAATAATAATAATAATCTATTTCCAAATAAATAGTCACAAAGAAATACTCCAGCACTACAGAACTATAGAGAAACAGTTCACTAATACTGTGAATATTCAATGGTGACGGACAAACAAACGGAAGAGATCTAAAAGTGCTGTTCTATGTTGACATAGAGTTGACCGAGCCGACAATGTCACATAGTACAGCAGATCCCTGGTCAGCTTTAGAACACGAAGGTAGCAATATCGACTGTCACTCTGACTGACACACACATGAACCATGATACCAGATGAACTTCAATGTTCTTAAACAACAGCACTTTCACACAACAGAAGGTCATTTGTTTCATTTAATTCCATTAAAGAGCGTGCAGTGTTTGTGCTTGTTGATCAGTTGATATTTTTTTTTAAATATATATATATATATATATATATAATCCATAAAATTCTTTTTAATCTCACAGGAATAAATTGAGGTGAGTTTGTCTGATTAGTGAATATTGAACACAAATATGTTAATGGCGACATTGTTCTGTTTCTTTTGTTGACACAACGGACAGACATACGATCAGAATAGCCTTGTACCACCAGATGATCAATCGGGTACACCAATTAGCCAATCAGACAAACTCACATTTATACAGGTATCCGACACAATGCTGCCAGCGGGTGGGGAGGGTTGTATTGGAAGTGCAGGTTGTTGGTGAGGGTGGAGTGAACGGGTGGGGGTGGGGGCGCAGTGAGCTGGAGTTTGGTAAGAGAATGGGGTGGAGGTGAGAAGGGATGGGGGAGGTATTTTGTAGGATTGGGTGGGACGAGGTTTTTAAATAGATTGAGTTCATACAAAGGGATGTGGGTGGTGTGAGAGAGGACAGCAGTGGAGATTGTTTGGTGGTGGGTGTAGGGGAGGGTGGGTGTAGGGGAGGGTGGGTGTAGGGGAGGGTGGGTGGTTGAATTTAAGGGTTAAGTTGGAGGATGTTGGCTGGATCGTGGAAGGTAGAGGTGGTGGAGGTTCTTGGTGAAAGTAATGTAGACTTTGAATGTACAGGTTGATGTGGAGGTGTACAGGGTGATGTGGAGGTTACAGGGTGATGTGGAGGTGTACAGGTTGATGTGGAGGTGTACAGGTTGATGTGGAGGTGTACAGGGTGATGTGGAGGTGTACAGGGTGATGTGGAGGTATACAGGGTGATGTGGATGTAAACAGGTTGATTTGGAGGTATACAGGGTGATGTGGATGTAAACAGGGTGATTTGGAGGTATACAGAGTGAGGTGGAGGTATACAGAGTGAGGTGGAGGTGTACAGGGTGATGTGGAGGTGTGCAGAGTGAGGTGGAGGTGCACAGGGTGATGTGGAGGTGTACAGGGTGATGTGGAGGTAAACAGGTTGATGTGGAGGTATACAGAGTGAGGTGGAGGTATACAGAGTGAGGTGGAGGTGTACAGGGTGGTGTGGAGGTGTACAGTGAGGTGGAGGTGTACAGGATGATGTGGAGGTGTACAGAGTGATGTGGAGGTGTACAGGGTGATGTGGAGGTAAACAGGTTGATGTGGATGTATACAGAATGAGGTGGAGGTGTACAGGGTGATGTGGAGGTGTGGACAGGTAGAGGTGGAGGTGGAGGTTGTTGATAAGATGAATGATGACAGTGGTTGAGGTGGATAAATTCTCTGGTTTAAGGACACATCTTGTTGCTGTTTTCAGTTTGGCCTGAAAACAGTCACCTCCATTTCTTGCTACAACTTAATCAGAATACTTCGGCAGCGAAATTCTTCCAGAAATCCCCCGTGACACATCCAGATCGTGTTTACATAAGGAAAACCTTGACATCCAAGAAATAATTGGGATTCTCACGAGTATTCAGCCAGGGAACTTTACCAGGGGACTCTACTATGGGAATAGGAATTTATTTCTAGAAACACAACAGACAAGCACTGAGTACAATTAACTTGATTACCCGATTCTGTGCAGCATCTTCCGATAAATATAAAATATTACTGGTTAAATGTTCCGGGCCGAACCATAAATAGGATAAAGCATTCCTATTAAGTTGTGATTTTACTAGCTGGTGTCCTGGTCAGTTAGTGTGAGTGGATGTGGCCAGAACAAGCCTGGTCAAGTACTGGACCTACACCAAGATGACTAAATCGAAACATATATGGATACAATAATATACTAATGCTTTAGGTGTCTGAGGGCATTCTCATATTCATTGCCTGATATGATAACCTATAAATGGATACAGTCACAAAGAAACAGATTCTATTTTGCAGTATCCAAATTGCAGTGGGAGCCCAAAATGACTAAATGATTGCATGAATAAAAAATAAATGAAAAAAATAAAAGTAAAAATAAATAATCTTATTATCAGTATGTTCATGATGTACCCCCCCCCCCATTCCCCCACCCCCACCACCCACTGCTAAATGTGTTTATGATGGAAAGAGAATCTGCAATAACTTTTTTTCTTCTAGTAAGTCACACAAGCAATTTCTGGTTATTTTGCAAACAGACAAAGTAACGTATATGATTTCAATAATCCCATAATGGCTAATACTTGTAACAAACAATATTTAATGTACTGATGGGAATTATATCCTCATGTGTAACATTTACTTTCATTGAAGTGATGGAAATATTCCATCTGGTGTAAAATGCTTAAAGGCGTATTTATATTGTTCGAAATAGATTACTATGATAGCCTGATGAGACAGTGCGAGACTATCAATTTGTTAACAATAGGTTAACAATAGGTTAACAATAGGTCACCGTCAACAATCAACAAAGATGACATTCTGAGGACAATGTGACCCAATGCCAATCAGACTAGCCTGAAACTCAAACTTGAGACAATGCTGAAATATGCATGCTGTCTCCATGTCACACAGCTCCAGCAGGTTGAACCGGCTTAAAAGAAAACCAATCTATTAATAATTGACGCTACCAGGCTTTGTTTTGCCCTGTTCAATTTCCCTGGCTATAGCGGGCTTTCCACATGAGTGGAGCTTTCTACCCGAGTGGGCGCGATGGCATGAATAATACATCTCCGTGACAACCGTCACCTCAGCTGCACTTCCTCCAGCCAGGCTCAGAAATAGATCCACGTACTGTACTTAGCAAATTAGATTAAGCGTGAATCTGCTATTGTCCAATGATTGTGTATGAGAGGGGGGGAAATAGATCGCGGTTATTGACGATGGAAATCCACGTGACAGGTTGCAAATGCTGAAATGTCAATCAAGATACAGGTAAAAGATTGGGAGTTTTCACAGGTATTCATGGACATGGAGGCGTGACAAAGACCGACGGTGACACAAGAGGAAAGGTCCAGTCAGAATGTCGGTCAAGCAACAAGGGAAATTGACGATGTCATGATATCGCCACAAAATGCCTTCGCGGTTAATCAAAGAAGACAGTTCCTGAAAGCTAAATTTGGACTATCTGACAATTTTGTGCAACAGCTATCTGTCACTGGCATACATGTTGATAGGAAAACGAAAGCAGATGTTGGAGTTTTAAGTCATTATTGCTCAGTAACAACAGAACAGAATTTTATGAAACCACCAGCTTAATTTGAACAATATAATAATTAACAATATTTTTGGACGAGGGTGTCAGTTTTGTGCAACAGCTACCTGCCAATGGCAGATATTTTGAAAAGAAAATGACAGCAGAAGTTGGATGTTTATCTGATTACTGCACAGTATTTCAGTAACAACAGAATAGAATATTATTATATCACAGTAATCTGATAATAGGTTGAAATTTCTCACACTATTACAGTTGAGCCACAGCTATATTTTACTATTAAATTACACATCATTGAGGCTGTATTTTACTATTAAATTACACATCATTGAGGCTGTATTTTACTATAAAATGAAATGGACATGAAGGACTAGTATAGAGATTGCGTGTCAGTGTCGTGTCAGTGTTGTGTTGTATCAGTGTCGTGTTGTGTCAGTGTCATGTTGTGTCATGTCAGTGTCATGCCAGTGTTGTGTCAGTGTTGTGTCAGTGTTATGTCAGTGTTGTGTCAGTGTTGTGTCAGTGTCATGTCAGTGTTGTGTCAGTGTTGTGTCAGTGTCATGTCAGTGTCATGTCAGTGTCAGTGTTGTGTCAGTGTTGTGTCAATGTTGTGTTGTGTCAGTGTCATGTCAGTGTCGTGTCAGTGTCATGTCAGTGTCATGTCAGTGTTGTGTCAGTGTCTTGTCAGTGTCTTGTCAGTGTCATGTCAGTGCCATGTCAGTGTCGTATCAGTGTCATGACGTGGCCATCACATGGCCGTCTATCCCAGGACGAATGTGATCCAGACAAGCAATAGTTTGATCACACGGCCAACGTGAGGCCCAGGACAATGGGCAGCATTGGACGGCAGTTTTATGGCTACGATTATAGCTAATATTATATTACCATCATGGAGATTAATCAGTTGTAATAGGATAATGAGAAAAAAGCACAATCGATGCCAATTGTCTTCTTCTTTGTGATTTACATAATGCAAAAAACATCAGTAATATTTATTAAGGGAGTTAACAAAACCATCATATTGGTATGACCGAATTCATATACTTCATGAAAGAAAACAGAAATTAATTAAATTTCTTTCCTTCATTAATTTCACTAAATATTTCGGAATTATTTACACACAGATGAAAATGTGTCAACATTGCATGCATCGCTATTGGACATTACGATAGCATCGTCAATTTCTACAGATACGGATCTTCGTAAAGAGCGTCATCCATGCATGTCCAAACAAGAGTTCATTAAATAATAAACCCACAAGTATTGATCAAAGATACGTGGTCTGTGAATGCATAGAGAGTTGCCATGGCAACCAGATGCCAATGGAGAGACCAATCAACATTAGTCTTGTTTGCAGTCATACTGACAGAAACGTCCTGTGTGCAAGCCATGCTTGAGAGATGATAATATCCTGGCAACAGCTAGAGATTTATGACTGCTGGAAATATAAGATAAGGTTTAAAACACAATTGTTAGATTACGATAGATTCATCTTTAATTACTGAACAGTTCATCAATGAAACATGTACTCTTGTTCTATACTTTTTTCAATAATTAAATAGTCCACGTAGAACAATTTTTTAATCATAATAAATGGACACATGTCCGAATGCTAAGTATCAAACAAACAAAAGCTGCGACGCGATATCAAATGACGCTATCGATACACTGTATCAAACTAAACATGACAATGCATTTACATAGCCTCTTTGGAAAATGGTCTGCGATGTTATAGATAGACCCAGTGAAATGTCTGGATGGCGATTGGTTGAAATGTACGAGTATCACTGTCAGAGTTGGGAGATATTGCCAAGCATTTAGACTGAAATTGACCAGTGTTGATTACAGCTGGATCTCGCGGGCTATGTCATCATTCTTTCAGCAAAAACAAAGGCTATATACACAATGGACAGAATTCTTACCGCAGTGGAAAAAAAGACAAAAGAAATTGTTACTGGAGTTATTATAACCAGCAAGGTGATAATTCTTCTATAACAAAATTACAAATTATATTTTTTAGTTAAATTTGCAGAAAATCTGCAAAACAAATGAGAAATATTTGTAATTGAGCAATATCAAATTAATTGACATCTAGATTTAGGTATCCCCTATAAAAATAAAAATAAATAAATAATTACATTGATTGAATTAGCACGTTATATCGCAACATGGATATTTCACCAATACACAACAAATAATTACAAATTCAGCCAATGCAACATAACAGTTAAAAGTATATATACATTTCCACTAAAATACATTTCTCTCAAAATAACAACTGGACCAAAATGTATGGGATTACTTCGCTGATAGTTTATTTCCCAATCAGTTGTGACACTTGTGTCAGTGGGTCACAGGTCGCTATACGATCGCATCCACTAACAATACGATCGCATCCACCAACAATATTGCCTATTCCACTTCTCAGGTTAACATTTCATGCATGATTCACAGCACATTATCTTTCTAAAATAATTACACGTTAATTGGACAGTATCTTTGATTGATATTAATATTTAATGAAATAGTCAAGTTAATCACCGTTCGATTCCAAGCTCGGGGTGAAATAGAGTGAAAATACTGGTAACATTACAAGTACATTCAGACATTTTTCCATATGAAATATTTACAACATAAAACAATCAGATATTTAATTACAAACATAATGTCTTATTCAGAATGCTATTTACTATTTTGGGGTGTCAGTGACAATCAAATAATCAAATAATCAAATAATCCAACAAACAGAATTGGTGTTAATTAACCAACTTATGAGTGATAATGATTAATCCAGAAGAGAAATAATATTATCTATTAATCTATTAATATTATTAAAATCATTCCACAATTCATAGAAATGTGTACTAGATTATTAAATTCCATGAATATTGTCTTGAATAAAAAAAAATATCCAATAAATATTTCAAGTAATTTTGCCACGTACAGAGCAGCACTGAAGATTAGCACCAACAATTTGTTTTATATATTTGTCAGATTCTACATGCATTCATTCATATCTTGAAATAGAGTCTATGTGGGTACGAAACTATTACTGTGTTGATTGGAGAATGCTAAAACAAACAGTCCTGAACAATTAACGCCAAATCGGTTCGAGTGCAATTGACATACATAGGACAGCGTATGTCACCTGCAAATTTAATAGCACTATAATGTACAGAAATAGAATCTATGTACATCAATATTTTTTTCAAAGGATCTGAAAATAGATGGCCATGTGACCAAGGCAACAGATCCTAACACGAAATCAATTCTACTTTCTTCCCCCAATATTCAGTTCTACTCAGAGCGTACCAATTCCATCAGGCTTAAATAGCATGACAAGCCCCATCTGCAATGAAGATGATAGGAAAATATTGATATTCAAATGTGCTGCTGTACATACCAAATGAATACGAATTGTGCCCGCAACTGCATATGAAAAGCTTATTGAGGACGGAGAACCATACCTAATTCATAAGGCAATTCCTGCCCTTTTGCTTGGCAAATTTCACGGAACGTTCCTGATGCGATGCAATAATGTAATAGATCAATTTAATCTCACTCCACGCTTAGTTGGCCCACTTGGGACAGAGGATATATATCTTGGTAGAATACCCCTGCCTGATCTCATCAATTCCATCAATTGCATTAGATCTGGCAGTGCTTGCTTGTCCTAGAAATATTAGTCACTTGGCGGTAATATTATACACATGGCAGTATTAAGCGCTCTGGTCTTGTTTGTGCCGATTGATCTAAAAGGTTCCCCAACTGATCCCCTTCAGAGCCACTTCATCATGCGGATTGGCATTGTGCCATTAGCCCCCTAGTCGGCCATCTTGGGCTCGAAGTATCGATAAAATAAACAGAACCCCTGTACTCCGAGCATTATTGGAATGAAGCTTGCATGGGACAGCTGAATTGGTCACTTAAATCAACTTGTCACAAGTCCTGGTCAGTTTAAACAAGGGAAATTACAGCCGTTTTGATTAAATTTCTAATTTGGAGGAAAATACGCATCATGTAGTGATCATTTCTCCCGACAGAGACAAGAAACTGGGTTATTAATTTTGTCTGCCGGCCTGGCCGGGGTACGAGAGTGTTGGATAGCCTGGGATGTCGGGTAATTTCGGGACAATTGATGACCGATGTCTCCGTCGATTGTCACAAATTTAAAATACACTCTGATTAAAACATGCACACATAGCGGGGGCAAGTCAGGATTGCTGGAGATTTATCAAGAAGTGCAGGACATTACAATGATCAAATGGTGTTTAACTCCAAGACCTTCGATGCCGGTTCAAAAATCAATACTTGGTTCTTTACTTCACAACACTGACGGATGGCATAACAGCTGTATCCGACTTCCACTACACTGGAGTGTCAGGTTTCATGTGTTGCATTCCAGATGCCATTGATCGTGGATACATTAATCTTGATGAGCAGTGTTACGACCAATTCCAGTAGTTCTTCATAAGGACATAATAAAATAATCATCATTGCCAATCTATAAGAACAAATTTTTAATTTTCTAATTTCCCCACACATAAGCCTTAATAAAATTAAATCTAAACTTAATTTTCTATTTGAATAATATACTTAATATACTAGAATCTTGAGTGAACCCCAAACAATAACAGTAAATAATGTAGAAGCATGGAGCACAGAGATTTCACAACTGATGACACTCAGAAATGGTCGCATTGGATCCATAAATATTGGCAACATTGTTTATGATCAATGTCAGGTTTATACTTCACTACATATGTTTAATGTAACAATTTTTTTCAATAAGTCTGGACTGATATTGGTCTGACACATGGCCGAACTGTCTGGATCATCTGACAGACAACAGAATTCAGACGATGCCCTTAAATCTGGCTTGTGTCGGTAATCCACCAAGCTGCAGAGCAATAAAATTAATTTTCAGTATCTTCAATATTCACGACACTTTCTTAGTGGCAGTGAAGTACTAATCATACTAATCAAACTAATCACCTAATCACGTCGCAAAGTTAAGTCCAGCCAATCAGTGCAGAGATTAGTCAGTGAACAACAAGGAAACATATACATATTAATCAAAGGATGGAGTAGTTTTGGAGAACTGAAGAAGTGATTCCATGGGACCAACATGTAAATTCTTTTCACAAATTTTACCCCCTTATGATTAAAAAAACCATCCCGCATATTATTTCCTTGATTCAAGTATCAATGAATGATTCATTAGATAAATTGGCCATTCAAGTGTTGAGCCGAGAAGATTGTTCCTAGGGAAGATGGGCCTACGAGATGACCATATGTCAAAGTCCATCGCAACAAGCTCATTTCAAACAATACGTGTTAACAACACAGGCAATGAGTGGCAATCACAGCAAGCAAACAAGTGTTGATATTGAAAACAGTCGGGCAATGTGTGAATTCTGAATGGCTTTTGCCCAGAGACACGCGTATTTTCATTACGGTTTCCCCATCCATAACTCATGACCATATTTCAGTGGAGAGATGAAGGCATGTTAATTAGTACAATCAATGTTGCATAATGGCAGAATGCTAACGAGCCAGCTTTCATGTCGGATTAGCTTTCTTAATTTGAAAATCGTTACTGAATGTAACAGGGCAATACGACACTTTAGAAACTTCAAAGAAATCCAGAAAAATCAATAAAATCATTGCAATGAAACCTGCCACATGAAACAGTTTCAGACCACTAGACTAGAATTTTCTCATCAACTGACTTATTTTTCTTAAATTTTAATGAATCACTGGTTAGATAATATCCACCTCAATTCATCTGTTCCTGATTTCTTTATAATAGTGTTTCCAGAGAGAATCACATCCTACATGCAATCTTCAATCTGTTCCCAATTTGCTTACATGTAGATACTTTCTACACATAACCTACAATCTGCAGTTGTATGGTTACATGCACGTTTAACTAATAAAATCCTATAAAATCCTATAAAAACCTGATGTTCCTCACGGTCTTTCCTGTCCATTAAATTCAAGCCTTTCGTAATTATTACAAATATTAATATTTGGAACTGCAAACATCTGAATCATGGCTTCATCAAACATTGTAACACTGACCTATAATTGTAAAAAATCAAATCTGATATGCTCGCGTTTTTCTTAAATCCTGCACACACAAAAAAAACCACACAGCTCATTGAACATATAATATCATTCTTCCAGCGAGTTGATCAAAATCAATATAATGTATTTTTGTTAAAGATTTAGTGAAATGAAAACCGAGAGCAAGGCGAACAAACATTTTCAAATTGTTTCATAAAATACAATGGATGACATGAGGAGAGACTAACTTGGCTCCTCAGAGCGTTCTCATTTTTCCAGAATCATCCCCGGAAATTAGCTGTGCCATAATTGTACTGGTTCCTCAGGGCTCAGAGTAGCGGATTGAGTGCCGCCCTGGTGGGAAGAATGGACAACCAGTGATTATATACATACACGCACACAAAAAAAGAAGAAAAAAAAAAGAGGACAGAACAAGAACAGCTGTTTTAGCTCAAAGCAGGAGAGAAAAAAATCAATTCCTCTGTGGAAATTTTGATGGATCACTTTCAACTGTTCCTGATACTGTAAATGACTACTGACTTTGGTTTGCTGGCAGGAATCTTTAAATATCTGGAGATGTGTAAACCAGTGGGAGTGTTGCTATTGATCGAATTAAGAATCTAGTCGCGTTTTCATGAAACGTAAAACATCACCAAACATCGGAGACAATAACCAAACACAAACAGATGTCGGAATCACAGGTCTGGTCACAGTAATTTGACGGCAAAAACAACACATAGCAAACATCCGCTTAATTAGAATTGGGCACAATGACCATCGTGGTTTGTTCATTTTGCCATCAGCCGAAGTTTGAGTACAGAATCACGAAAACCAGTGTCAGATGAAGTCAATTTTAGATATTTGCAGTCTTCCAGCCAGCCTCGTCCTGTTATAATAAGTTGAGATTTCAGTATGTTTTCACAGAAAAATGGAAGAAGCAAAACTATTGAAAGAAGACATAACCACAGATCCAAATTATAATATACTGTATATCCTGGGCGATAAGCCCATATTGGGGTATAAGCCCACCACCTGTTTTCAAAAGATAAGCAAAGTGGGCCTATTCTGTAGTATAAGCCCACTACATATTCTGCAAATGTATCCCCCTAAAACTGAAATATGACACAGTGTTTTTCCTATGTCTACTTTCTGTTTTATTCTGTAGTATTAAAACTGACAAAAAAATGAAATAATCAAAATACACCTTGATTAAACATAATTAACAATATTGAATTGATTTCATGGTGGAATAATCTTGCATTGAAAGATTTGAAATCTAATATTTAATTTCAAATTAATTCTCAGTAGTGTATATTTCACAAAAGCTGAAAAATAATTCTAACGTGGCATCGGATATCAATAAATTATCGAAAAATATTCCTGAAAATGACATTGCAAAGTCAACTTTGGTCCAAGTTGCCATGGTTACTCGATAGTCTATGCAGAAATGTAATGGTGCAGACATTCCCGTAGGAGCTGTGAGTGTACTGTGACAGAAGGAAGTGACAACATGCAAATGTCAGCCTCCTTTCCTTCATTAGTGCAGGTCCCAATGAGAGGTAATCACTTTATGCATTAATAACAGGTTCATCATACGGTTCTCTCTCCCCCCTACCCCATAACCCCTCTTGCCGCCCACAAAGGAGACCTGGGTAATTGACATCTCTAATCAAGGAATGGATCATTGTCTTTCATGTAAATATCACATTACGTAACTCTCCAGTGAACGTCGCTTAGAAACAATGCATGTTCACTGGTCATCTGGCCAGTATTTAGCTGCCCACTGGGAACTCAAAACTTGGGGCTTGGAACACTCAAAACTAAAAATGCTGTAAAACTGGTTGGAAAATTATAAAACTAAAAATGAAAAACCCAACTTATCATTTTCTTTCACAAAATCAAATTTATTTATCATATTTTCTTTTTTGTTGTTGTTTAAATTGGGGTTTAGAGCCACTTTCAAGATTATTTCACTTATATCACAGCATTTCCTTAAGTGACTTAAGCAATGTCATGTAAAACGACATGCAATAGGGGCCATGTGTCAGCACAATTACACAAATACACTTCGACATGTGACATACTAAACCACAGGGTGCCCATTTACTTGTACAGTTGTAGCATTGTTAGCAATAGGATACCCATTTACTAATAACACTGGAAAAGTGTAAACTATAGGGTACAGCACAGTTGGGTGGTTGGTTGATTTGGGGTTGAAAGCCACTTTCAAGATATTTTCACTCACATCATGGCTTGCATGCATATGTACTGCTTGTACTAGTCTGGATTTCCACCAGTTTTTATAGTGCTA
>JAUTBT010084912.1:0-11985 GCA_032361225.1 Lepetodrilus schrolli | reverse complement strand
TGCATACTTTATTCTATTGTGTTCACACTATTTATTCCAATTCCATTTCATCATTCCATGTGTTCAATCATATACTTCACTTTTAATCAAACCTTTTTTGGCATGTTTTTCATGGTGTGTTTTATTTTAACCCATTCATATTGTATAATTCATTCATTCATTGTCACGTATGGGTTAAAGATCCCCGCTGTGACATAAAACATTAATTTACTCACTCACTCACTCACACAACTATATTTTGTACTGTAATTTGGTTGTCCCTAATTATTCGATTAGCTACAAATTTAATTATTTTCTCACGTTCAAATTATTAGGGTAAATAGGGTAACTGGTCTACCGACTGGTGTACGTGACCAGCAAAATACTCAACATACCACGATGGACTCCTCCCTTTGTTGTCGTGCCATATCATTACAGATTGCATCTTTCCCAGTTTATTTGGAGTCGTCAGAACGAACCAATTTTCTGCCCCCGAAGTAAACAGCTTTCTGTCCCGATCACCCAGCATGTGTCTGGCACTCTGGTTGTATTTTGCACGCAGATAAATGAAGACATTGGCTGATGTTGCAGCTTTGGGCCACCAGCCGGTCACAACGCAGATTAGGTAGACGTACTGGTCCTGGGGATTGTTGTCTGCCAGGACGGTCATACCAATCTGGAAACACAGAGAGTGAGTGTGTGAGTGATTGTTATACCTCACCGTAGGAATCTTTCACACATGTGTGATGATAAAAAGAAACACAGAGAGAAAGCTATTAGTCTTGTCTGGGGAATTTCTGGGGTCTGTGTTCCGGCGACATGTAATTTTGGGGAGCTGTATGTGGGTCACGTTTATTTATAGAATTTCCACGAATTTCCCAGAATCTACTAAGTTCCGGTGATAGCCAAACACGAGTACTAGGCCTTGGGTTGATTAAACTCCAGATAAAATCCTAATACGTCGTTAATACGGATCGTGTGCTTAAATTTTGTGGCATGCAGTAGAGTATCCATAGTGATATCATCCAAGTCGATCATTCATAAATAACATGCAGAAATCTGGACTTGCTTAACTGATCTAGGAGTATTTGGGTGAGAACAAGGTGTGACACAAACTAGGCATGCAGAACATGTAGATTGTTGCCCAATATACTTGTGTAGAGAAATCAAATGTACATGCGAGTGATGGAGTTTAACGTCGCTGCGGGAATATTTAACCCATTTGCGACAATAATTAAATGTACATACTTTCAGAATACATAATACATAGTACATGTTCTGAAAGCATGTTCAGGAAAATGCGCTGTTTCCGTCTTTAGAGCATATCTCCCCCACGCAACAAAAAGTGTGTACGTTATCTGCGAAGCAACTTTGCCATGTGGTCGAAAACTAACGCTTCGCTAGATAGATTTAGACTTGCTTTTTGACCGCCATGGACAGAGGTTGTGTGTGCCTCTGCTCTTCTAAATTGTAGTGTTTAGGCCCTAGATAGTAAGGTTGCGTGTCATCGGCGCCTTGCTATCTATCTAAATTTAGCAAGTATACTTTCATTCATTATGTAAATATTCACGTTTTTCATCAATAAATGTTTCCTTGTCTTGGTTTGTTTTGGTTTATTTTCGTTTAATGTTGTAAAAATGTTTCCAGTGCATAAACCGTTGCAACAGTACATAATATGTATTACCATATACCTTTAATGAATATTATATAGAAAAACAAATTTAATACAAAAAATTAATATAGTGTCCAAAAAATATTGTCTTTGCTAATTTAATGTTAACGACAACATAAGCCCTGATAGAACAGTAAACAAAAATATATAGAGATTATTAAACCAGAGTCTTTAGATATCGTCTATATCCTGTACTTAGGGATAATCTTTGTATTAGACGAGCTTCAGCGAGTGATTATCCCTAAATGCAGGATATAGACGTTATCAAAAGACACGAGTTTAATTACCTCTTTATCATCTAATGTCAAGCTTAAATTGCATTCTTATTGCTGGGTATTTCAAGGTATAATGGTAACATTTTAATAAATACTATATTATTTTATATGTATGCACATAATATTTGGTACATCAATCGAAACAAAGTGTGTATGTTTCTTCAATCAAAAGCTACCTCTAGACTATTTTGTCAACAAAAGTATCTGTTGATAATGAAGCCATTGAGAAATGAACCGAGGTCCCGATTCAATGGGACGGGTTACAACTCAATGTTTGGTGAGTCAGAATTCAACGTTAAATACCGACCCCAGGTCACTATTCAACGTGGGTCAGTTTTCAATCTTACACCGGCAAATATTTTGTAAGGAAGCTATCTACCAAATTTCAGAACCCGTCTTGAAGAATCTTAAGTTATTCTTCTTCAATGCATCTTTGTTTTTGAAATACTATAAAGCTAAATGTATATGTTCAAAACGGCTACTGGCCCTTAATTAATATTGTTGGACATATATGAAGCTGATCTATGGTCCATGAAGCTGATTTATGGTGAATGATGCAGATTTGACATTTTCAATCACTTTATGTAGAACTCTTCATGTTCTATGTAGTGTAGTCTTAGGAATGTTCTACGGTTTCTGGTATTAGCTTTCATTGGTAGGCCTGGTTTGGCATGAAATGCATAAATTAGGATTTGAAAAAGTTTTGGTCAGTAAGTACAAATTCCTGAATTTCTAAATTAAGTATGAATATTAAGTATTTTACAGTATAATCAATCAAATATGGGTGCCAATGCATTTCATGCTGTTACTACAAATCCAACTTGAGCAGTCTCCTTGTAATGCACAGTTCCATGTGCCAGCACATAAACACCTATTTTCTCAACTCTGCTACTCAATAGTAAATACATTTAAAAATAGATACAACTTTTACATTTTGTCATACATGTCACAGTTTAGATTTATTATTGAACAATAACTGAAAATACAGTGGTGTCCGTTCCCCACATACCACACAACATGGCACTGTGACATACACCACACAACATGGCACTGTGACATACACCACACAACACGGCACTGTGACATACACCACACAACATGGCACTGTGACATACACCACACAACATGGCACTGTGACATACACCACACAACATTGTGACATACAGATAACATGACATATTTTCCCCAGTGGGATAATAACAATGGTATCCCTGAGAAATATGCACAGCAAATTTCCCTTTAAAATCTCTACCTTTTGATCATCGACCTTGTCCTCTTGACGTGCCCAGTACAGAAGCAGGAAATAGACTGCCCATATCCCAACAATGGTTGTCACCAGAACTGGGTTTTCAAAGAATGTCAGGAAGAGTGCGATATCATCCAGAGGGTGCACGACATTTGGTTTCACAAAGATCCCGCCGGAAAATGACGACAGATGAGTACACAAACATTGGAGTTGATCAACACTTGTTAAAGGACTCACCTAAAACAAAACCAGGGCTGCGTTCAGGCTGCAGTACATTTCTCTACACTATACTACGCTACTTTTCTATAAAGTAGTGGCTGGCTGAACGATTTCGTAGTAAAATAGTAGGAAATCGGTTTGCTCATGCATGCAATCCATTCATGCAATTCCTTTCATGCTTTGGTTTTCCTACTATTTCCTACAACACACTACGGGCTCAAAGGCTGAAGTAAAAAGTAGTGCTACGTAGTACTACCATGTGTTGCC
The DNA here is from genome assembly GCA_032361225.1 of Lepetodrilus schrolli. Classification (NCBI taxonomy): domain Eukaryota; kingdom Metazoa; phylum Mollusca; class Gastropoda; order Lepetellida; family Lepetodrilidae; genus Lepetodrilus; species Lepetodrilus schrolli. Next base: position 8,327 of record JAUTBT010084912.1, on the reverse strand, counting down.
TGAATGGACACTGTAGTGCAATGTAGCACTGTAGTGAAATGTATTGCAGCCTGAACGCAACACACCTCTATTCAACACATCCATCCTTACAAGTAATGCCTAGTATGTTTGACGGAAATACAATTGTTAAAAAATGCGACTGTCTTAAGAAGTCTTGTTGTATGTCTGTGCCTAACCTACATAAGACTGGCAGTATTAACCCTCTCCCTGCTGAATTAAGCACATGCACAGCTTTTTAGGGCATCTCCGGTTGACTCCAGCATGGAGAGGGTTAAACAAATAGGTAGTTTTAACCCTCTCCCTGCTGGATTAGGAACAGGCACTGCTCTTTGGTGCATCTTCAGCATGGAGAGGGTCAAGGTTCCTATGTGGGGTTTTTTTAATGCTTTTTTTTAAAGTTGGGGTTTAGAGCCGCTTTCAAGATTCTTTAATTTATATCATGGCTTGTCAGTTTAGAGCAGGAGGAAACCTGCAACATCTGTAGCACTGAATGTTGCAGTAAACCTGCGAGCACTGGCTGGTACTGACTAGACCAAGGATGATAACTGCATTGCCACTCTACAGACAGTGCATCCTATCAATATCACGTCGGAAAGGTAACTTTTGCCAACATTGATAACGGGCCCCCAGGGCGGGATTTAAACCTGGCATCTTTGGCTCCAGTCCAACGTTCTACCACTGTGCTACCACCCGCCCCATTCATTACCGTAACTATCAGAAAAGTGGTAGAGTATGTGTTGCACATAATAAAGGAAATCACTGTGGCATAGAAGCTGAATAGTGTAGGTCAATAGTGAAATCTGATTGGCGGCGTCACAGGAAATATTCCCCTCTTCTTGGGGGTAAATGTCCCATGAAATATGCATTAGGACACATGCTCACCTGACAACCCTTGCCATTCCACGTCTGCAGGTCTTCATCCCACGACAAACACTCCACACTGTACGTCTTAGCAGATATCTCTACAGTGGTATTCAATTGACCGGTGCCGTATCCAACAGGGTCAAAACACTGTTTCAACTTAACTGTTACACCCACCAAGTAGGTCAAGTCTTCGTCTGGTCCTTCTGGTAAAAATATCACATTTGGATGTTGTATAATTGGTCCGGATTTCTTGCGTTTCTCTAGAGGGATTGGATAGTCAGTCCCCAACCGTCGTATCTCTGCCACAGACATTTTGGAATTGAGCTTCAACAGAGCAGTAAGAGTCAGCGATTTGTTCAGTGTTTCTATTTGGAGAATGTTTGTCCCATTGCGCGGTACGAATACGACCAATGCTTGAGAATGTACTACAATGTTGTTCTTTACAATCAAGGGTATCTCGTAAGTGATTTCACTTGTAGAATTAAATACTGAAAAATAAATCATGATTATACTACATTTTTGGAAAGATTACCAATGACATTTACACTTTTCTTTTTATTCATCAGTTTATTTAGCTGAAACGGACAATGTAAAATCATTCTCTTCTGGAATAATTACAATAATTGCTCTTTAGGGCAGCTTCATTTATGGAATTAAGTCAGAGGTGACTTGTTTTATGGCCTCATGAAGGCCAGTGGATTCATGTGAGCAAATTCCATAAGGCGCAAAGTTATCAATATTTTGCTATTATTTAATTATCTGCGAGTAGTGCCAATTCACAATAATACGCCACCCCCTCTGGTAAAATGGATGATATTCTCCAAAACTGTCAAAAATATTCAGTTAAAAAACTGTTTGGACCTGTGTCCAAGACACTGCATGATTTTATAAGCTCACTGTTGCTCACCGGGCAAGAGAGATATTACTGTAATAATGTATCTTAGAAATACCCATGCTCCTTGTTGATATGGAGATGGACGCGGGCAACTCCAAATTTGTCAGGTTCAGTTTTCCACTTCCATCATGATTCTTGATGTTGATATTCACCACAGGAAGGTTGACGGCTGATGATGACTCGTCCCACTCATAGGGATTCACATCAAATACACACATCTGAATTAATAGAAAATACATGTTACTACAAATTACATTTAATAGGGAATCACTGGACGTTGTTTCAGAGATAGTAGATAGTCAGTAGTCTTGATGGATTACATCACAAGATCTGTCAATGTTACCAACATTTGTAAATGTTTAGCGTACTTTGAGAGGCCCAAAGTTCACTGACAAGGCCTATAGCCTAACAATAGCCGCACTCAGTGCGAGCAGACATCTTCACCCCCCAACTGCACTTCGCCGATACGGAGGAAATGGCCGTTCTAAATTTGAGTAATATTGAGAACACGCTATTTTCATCATATCCACGATCATCGTACCTCTAATTTTCCAAATTAAAAGGTGCAATATTATTATTTTACTTCTATAAACATGCCTGACATGGTTAATATAAAAAAAATTGACATGGTATATAAACTTATTACTAATAAAAAGAAGGAAATAAAATACTTTTAGTCACTGATCTTAATATAAACCAAATGGTATCATTTTATAAAAATATGATACTAATTTACCATGTGCTTTCATGTTTTTAACAGGAGAGGTACGTTATTTGCTGTATTGAAAAACATGCAAACAAATCACCGGGAGGTATGCACGGGTCGATATTGCATGTGCTTTTCATCAGTACAACATTGTGTAGCCTGAGAAATCATCAATTGAAGAGGAAATCAAATGTGGTAAAGTCCATACCGTAATTACCCTAATAGTACGAACAGGAGAAAATAATTAAATTTTAAGCCGATTGAATAATTAGAAAAATACGAAAATTGAAAATGACCCGTGTTCGTATATTTAGGGACAACCAAATTAAAGTACAAAATATGGCTGTTTCTGTTGTGATTAACAGCATTCTGGTCATTATTATTTCATAGTAATACAGTGTAGTTTATTTAGTACTGTTCTGAAGGATATTTACATGCCCCTATGGGCGAGATATTCCCGCTGCGATGCAAAGCACTAATTCTACGAAAATGCTGTGCTGATAAAAACATCGTTAGCGATGGTAGATTATTTGCATCACGGTTTTTCTTCCTAAACAGTCACATTTGGTTGAATATTCCTGTAGTGGTGTAAATCAAGTTTGGGTGAAATCTGCCTGTTTTTTTCCAATTGTTTACCCATATTATAAGCGATTGCAAAGGACGGTCATTTTACATGAGAAAATATACGCACTCCGCTATGGAGAATGGCTTCTTGAAAATTAGTCCCGATGATAAATAGACTGAATTTCACATATGGGTACGGCATATGAAATGAATATGTATAGCAAGTCTTGTGTAAACATATCAATCATATGTTAAAATCGACATGAGATGCAGGTGGAATGTCAAAATCACGGTCCCTAGACTAGACACTGTGGTACCTGACGTCCTCTTCCCCCACCTCTCAGTCCGCCGACAATAGGGCATTCACCTGACACATGACAGTGTGATTAGTAGATGTGTGTATCAAAACAAATTAAATGTTTACATTCAAGAGATGCACAAGACAACAAAGGCTTTATTAATGTGATATATAAACATATATTTGCGAAGGAGGTAGACACAGCAGTACGTGTGTACTTCAATATTTCTCCGTTGTTCGTTCGACGTATTTCGTAGCTGTGTGTCTGGATGACTGTCACGTGATTAAAAAATGGCACAAACAGTATGCCATGTGCTGTTTTTACTTTTGCGTCTAGGATGTTTAAATGCAAGTGCATATCCTTTAACATAGAAACATCATCTCTAGAACGAAAACTACTATGGTAAGTGTTGCATGGGGTTGCAAAAGTACTTCAAATATCACATCAGTAATACATTACTCCATGTCCCCAAGTGACATCACCAGAAGGAAGCAATGGATCCACTGATGTTGGCGTGGCGAGTAAAGATGGAAACCAAGAATATTCATGCTGTCCTGTGCTCGCTCCATTTCAAAAGGTTTGCTTTCGACGAGGACAAAGAACAACAAAGACTGTTACTGTTAGGATACGAAAATCCAAGAATTAAACTAAAGAAATATACGTTTCCAACGGTCATTCAAGAAATCACTTCCAAGGATAGGCGCAACCTGTATTATTCGTGGGACTACATATAGTTAGATCTTTCCAGTTTGAGAATAAGCCACGGTATTCACGTCATCACTCTAGTCGTTATTTCGGTATGTTTCTGTATTAGTTTAGTGATTATATGCGATATTTGAAATTTGTAAATAAATGGCAACATGTATAGTTCATAGCAGACTAAAATAGTCTAGGTATTTTCGGATAAAATTACTAGAACGTACGGTATTCGATCAGAAGTTATATGATGTATTCATTTATTTTCAGTTAGTAAATAATGCACTGAGTAGATCTAGTTTGGTGGTGATGATTTGGAATACAATATTAATATTAGAAATTATTTATCATTTGGTTATACCATTATTTATATATATTACAACATTATCGTCTTGGATCTAGACTTCATCATTAGAACAATAATATTTCATCATGTGCGAAATAATAAATGATGATTTTCGGGAGAAAAAACACCTCACATCGCGGGAAGACACCGCAGTACACATGCCATTTGTTACACATTTTAAAACAACATACATCAAGGTTGTAATGGACTCATCTTCTATTAACATAAGATGCAATAACGGTTACATATATTCACAATTTTAGTAGGCCAGCTAGATCTGAAATAATCACATCAAATCCCCCTTGTGTAATCCCCGCCTATCCTATAATAGTGTCATGTAATTAGTAAGACATTAGGCTAAATAAATAAAAGGTATGTGTATAGAATGACATATTAAAAAACACATAAGCTGCTGACAAACTCAGGCCTAAACTCATTTGAGAAGCATGTTCAATGCTTTATAATCAGCAGAATTGAGAAGAATATTCAATGCTCTATCATAAGCAGAAATGAGAAGCATGTTCAATGCTTTATTATCAGCAGATTAGAAGCATGTTCAATGCTTTATCATCAGCAGAATTAAGAAACATGGTAAATGCTTTATAATCAGCAGAATTGAGAAGTATGTTCAATGCTTTATAATCAGAAGAATTGCCTTAAATGTCTTATAGTCTTGTGTACAACCAAATACATTCTATGAAAGTGTACCATATCAGGTAAGAATGGTATAGTTAAAGGAGACTCCTTATAAAATATAATAATTTAATGTGTTATTATATGGTTAAATACAAGCATTTCCATTTAAACAAAATAAAATAAAATTCATCTTAATTAGTAAGTTATTAGACAAAAAATAACTGAAACTGCCGACATTTAATGAGTAGAGGCGTAATCACGTGATGTGACGTCACTGATGATAGACCCTCCGCATTTCGTTATAGAAACAGATAGCAGTAGTCAAGTGTTTCTTGTTATTTAGTGGTTATCTGATGGAAAGCGACTTGGCAGAGGTTGATTTCAGAGTAACTAATGTCAATGCCTACCAGTACGAGCCCTTAGTAAATTGTGAAGATGACAGTAAGACGACAGAGCGACAGTAAGATGACAGTAAGACGACAGAACTATATTTACATGTACATATCAGTTGTCTTCCATGCATCCATGATAAAATTGTAAAACGTAATCATCTATGTTACCTTCCATCCATAACATCCAATGATATCCCTTGAGCCATGAAATCTATGATGTCCATTGTTCCTCTTCGTTAATTTGTTACCGTCCAGAATTGAAACAACCCCCACATAATTGTGCACTAAACGTGTGACATCGTCTCGACGCTCTATGACGTGACATATCGACTTCTGAGTGGGGGTCAGCTAATGTTTGGGGGATTTATTATTGCATGTTGTCGATCAAAATCTTATAAGGTTTTTGTAGTGATGTGAGATTTGCAAATTGTAGTTAATTTCTACCCCTTTGCAAAGTTCTGCATATCCATATCATGTTTAATCGAGTCGTGTTGTAAAAGTAGAACCTCATCAGGCTTCATCCCCCTTTTCCTGTATTTTGATTGACTACCCTGTTTAGTCTGACCACCTCCAAAGGTTATATAAAGCAGCGCAGATCCACGTTTGGGCATTACATGCCCGACGGTCATAGTGATCACACATAAGCTAGTTAGCAGAACTGTACCCACAAATTAAAGCCGTCAATATTTAGAAAAGCAAATCAAATTATAATATCAAGTTAAAATAATAACTGAGTAGGGTTATTATAGATCTCCTGCTATATACCTTAGCATATATTGACCAGCATATAACTATTAAGCCTAGCCTGAATGAAATCTACTTTGAATGGTATTGTTTGTATTATCATGTTCTAAAGATCTACTTGCTATTAAATTATTACTACTACCTGAATTGGGTTGATGAGTCTTTCGTTAACATTCTTGTGAGGTTAACATTGATGGTCAAGGTCATTGCATTGACATATACCACAGCCTACTTGACAACATACAACCATTTTAGTATAGGCAGGTTAGATACGCAATAGGTACACACTTTACTTCAAGAGTCAAGGTCATATAGTAAGCTGTCAATATAATACAAGGGTCATATATTGATATTGATGAATGGTTTAACAAATCTCTTCTAGCTAGGAATATGATTTATCATGTTTATGATGTGATATTAAATATTTTTCTTTGTCCTATTATCATTTTGTCATATGTGAGATAAATCTAAAATATACTTTTTAACACTTCCACAGGAGCCTGGTGACCACAGATTGGAGCTACTCTCAGAACTAAATCATGCAAATTGGGAAAGTGGGTTTCTGTTTTATAGTTGTACTATTATAATTTTACTGTGTATAATACTAGTATCATTTTCTTTATCATTGAACATTGTCCAAATGCATGCATACTAAACTTTTATATATTATGTAGGTTGACTTAAGTATATCGACTAATTCTTAGTGTGTTGTTTTACAAAGATTCATGCTGGAATAATTAATTTCGGAAAATCGGAAATTTGTATCGTGATGCACCAGTGAATCATTGCAGCCTAGTTGCAATGATACTTGCATGTATACAGTGGTTGCCACTCATACCGTCATGAACCTGGCCAGAATAGCTTACCATATACTACTTGTGTACCACACTGGATCATCCTCATCGTAACTATATCTCTTGGATATTGCAACAACAAATATTATTACCATTCTGACAGAAAACAGCTGTTTGACCGACCCTCATTTCATTGACATGCATACCGCGTGAGGTCTTGACCTTAGTAACAAGGTATGACCCGGGGTATAAGGGTATTTATTGTCCCACTGATCAAGTGGGATACATAGTATTTTATCAAGATCACATGAACCAATCAGATCTCGACATTCTGACATGGAGGTAAGATAATAGCATTTATTAGACTACTGAGAGATAGATTTTGTAGAATGATGTTGTCACATTTGTCTTGTTTCTATTACAGAGCTCTCTGCAATTGATATGGACCTGATGCTGAAAGATATCCACAGTCTGATAGATGATCACACGGCCGAGGGAGACAACAAGACAAAGTTACTCATCATAGAAGGAATACTTATTTTTAATCACAGGTGTGCACAGATAATCTCAGTTTAAAATGGCAAGACCGTCCTTGCATGTAACATTACAAATTAAAAAACAACATACAGGCATGGCAATTTTCCATGGGAATCTGCTACTTATTTTGTCCAGGGGTCAATTTATTTGCTCTGGACCTACAGCCCTCAGACCATGGGCATATTTTCTGCTGAAATCAGAATTGTCTGTTGCCATGCCTGAACATACTATTACTAACTAGTGAAAAGTGTGTGTGTGTGTGTGTGTGTGTGTGTGGGTGGTGGTGGGGGGGGGGGGTGCAAAGATCTTGCAACTTTTAAGAATCAAGTCACAGTCAGTGAGGTGCTTCCATCTGAGGGTGCACCTTGCGTATAGCAATAGGATGAAATTTAACTTAAGCATCCCAATATTGATTACAAATTTAATGGTATCTACTCATTGTACATAGGGATTGCTATTGACTATCTGTTGATATGTATGTGTTGTGTTTTGCCAATAGTATTCATATTGTTCATATTTCAGGGCTTTGAGTAGATTGTTTGACAGAAAATACTTCCTGACTCTTGACAGACACACCTGTAAACAAAGAAGAGAGTAAGTAGAACTAGCGATACCATGATGGAAATGTTTTAAAGTATTTAACCATTTCTCCAAGTTTCCATGCTTGTGATTGCTGCTTCTTTGCATGCCCTATTACAGTGTAATGTTTAACTTGCTAGTGGGGGCAGGTGGTAGCGCAGTGGTAGAACAGTTGGACTTCAAATCCCGCCCCGGGGGCCTGACGCGATATTGATAGGATGCGATGTCTGTAGAGTGGCAATGCAGTTATCATCCTTGGTCTTGTCAGTACCAGC
>JAUTBT010084911.1:0-11986 GCA_032361225.1 Lepetodrilus schrolli | reverse complement strand
AAAGCCAGGCTCACATCATCCGACAGGGTCCCAGTGCTATGGACTATCAAATCACTTACCGTGAGCCTGAACTAAAGGGAATCTGAGCCCCTCACCTCCTACGATCTCCACACTCTGGAGGTCCACTTTCACTGGAGACACCTGCGGTAGCACGTCAAATCTGTGTGCCATTATACTACCTGTAATGTATTTTAAGGTCCAATTAAAAGTAAATATAACAACAATAACAAATAATAATAATAATAATAAAAACAATAATACTTATAGTAATATCTAATAATTAAAAAAACAACATAATACTGATAGTAATATATAATAATATATAATAATAATAATATAATTATATTACGCCAAATCCACGGGAGAAAGTATGCTCATAGTACTACAGTATTACCCTGGTCAATGGATGAGTGTGTTCTCATTTTCCTTCTCAACTCCCCGTAGAGTATAAAACCCAAGCCAAAACACAATCCAAAAATAATATATAATATTAATACAAATTAAATAGTAATACTAATATTAATCTTCATCTATATATGAACATTTGTTTGGCGCCAAATATATACGCTAAGGTGTGGTCAAGGAGTTCGCTACATGTTAGAACTGAACGAATAAAAAAGTCGAATAAAAATTGGATTTAAATATGTTTAGAACCTTAGATTGCTTTGTGGAAGAATGCTCCACAAAATGGCAGCTGAGTCCTGAAACGAATGACCTCGAACAAACTTCCTTGAAGTAGATTCTGGTTTGTTTTCTGGTCGAATGCTTGTTCTGCAGTGCCTCGACCTACCATAATTCTGAGCTTCCAGCAGCTTTACCTTCTTGCCAGTTTAGAGCAGAAGGTAACCCGCCATATCCGTAGCGCTGAATGTTGCAGTAAACCTGCGAGCTTTACCTTCAATAGCGTCTCCGTCGGCAAACATGAGGTACGATGGGTCGTTGAGGTTCTTGAAGACGCTGTAGTAGGAATCGGTCTTAACGTGGTCGAAGGTACACTCCAGAACGCCTTTAACGTAGGATCCTCCGGTGTTGCTGAGCCCCGCCGTTTTCTGTGGGCAGTGCCAAATATACACAGGCATAATATACTCGACAATATTATTTAAGGACCAGTTGCCATTTCGGACATATTTACCTTTCTATTATTTTAACAAAATACAGAGAAACTAAACGGGTATGGTAATCTTAATTATTTTGGCCCCTCTGGCTACCGAACTAAACGAATAATTACCAAACATCTACAGGCTCCAGGTACTCTTAAAAGAATTGCAGATGCATTAAAAGTAAAGAAGAATCGCACCCGATTCCTCAACCGGCCCTTAATTAGCTTAGTTGAGAATACATATAATACCAAAGGTTAGGAACCCCACTTCATGAAGCTCTGGTATCCACTGAGATCGTAACGACCTTGTTCTGGACTCTCCTGTACGAAACGGCGTAACTCTAAGGTGACCTTCATATAGTCTACGACTAAGGGTGGAGTTAATGTTACCCTAGAGTTACGCTGTTTTGTACAGGAGATCCAAGATCAATGAGAAAGACCGCAAATATCTATGAATGAACAGGTGAGCGTTATGAACGGAGGACCTGGACCAAACCTATAGGAAAATAGTTGAGGATAAACGACGTTGGGCAGAATCCGGAAACGTTGCATGCATGAGCGAAGTTATAACGAAAATCACGCAACAGGAGAAATTCAAGTCTATATGATGTCAAGGAAAATCTCTACTTCAGACAACTATTTTTATACAAGTACATGTACATTGTATTTGCAATATGATGGACCGTTTTTAATACCATTTGTATTTCCTGCTAGCGTCTGTACTCAGTGAGTTAATTTTCTGTGGAAGCAGTGAAAATATTATAGCAATTTGCATTACATGACGTCGCAGACTAAATCTAATACTTAGCCGGAAGGAAATGTTCATATTTTATTAAGCAAGTATTTGAGCTGTTCTCTTGAAACTTACATCAATCATGCGTTGATTTCGCGTGCCATTATTCACGGAGCTATATACCCGGACTAAACCAGACTCGATGACACATTCGGTGACTTTGTCATCTCCCTGCAAGAGAAATAAATCTGATATATCATCATCGTGAAATAGTCATCAGCTTTTTCCTCACCATGAGTAAACAAATTATCAGTAGTAATATGAATTTTATTGTGGGGAAATGAAAAGAAGAAATTAAATTAGCGTAGCCTAACACTGCAGACATAGATTCGTCGAATTTACGTCTAATGTGTTATTATCGCCTTCTATGATTCAATATTAGTGGTCTTCATATCGCCTCTTTACAGTGTACATTTGCTGTTTAGTCGTCGCCGTAAATCAAATAATAAAGCTTTTATATTAATAGTATATCATTGATATTATTCACTTTATTTTATACAGCTCAGATTAATACAGTAAACCCACCATTCTCTGGTCATCCGAAAATGCCAGAGCCATCCACCGCTCATTACTATAAGGTTCTATTTTCTTCATGTCGAAGCTGATGACGTCACCCATATTCTTCCACGTGACGATGAACGTGCATTTTCCGTTCTGGCAGTCATGGAAACACCCTTTCGTCTTACCGCAATCTGGGTCCATGTTTATACTGGTAGCTCCTTTTTTTGTGTTCTAAAACAACATTATTGAGATGGTCAAATTTGGAGTAGGTAACAAATTCAAATAATACCCAATTTAGTATACTAATATTTTATTCCGTTCTTTGCATCGCTTGTCTTGTAGTTGTTCATTACGTCTATGCTCTTTTATGTTTATGAAATATTCGGTTATATTGCTGTAGCCCTATTATACGGCGAGGTGAAAATAAACGAAATGTCTGCCTGACTGCCTGTCTACTTGTCTTATACATATGTACTCAATAGTCGACAGATAGAGAACAAAGTAATTAAGTAATTGGTCAACCATCAGGACTAATAACAGGAGTCGTCGAAATATAAAACCGGAAATTAACAAACGATTGTACATGGTCGTAAATAACGTACAAACGATATTTTTGTGCTACATGCATTTGTATAATAATATTATAATAATACTAATAATAATGTGTGTGTATGTGTGTATGTGCATATGCGTGTGTGCATGCGTGTAGACAAACAGTTTAGTCAATTTGTAGACTGTGCTTACAGTACGTACGTCTTTTAACTGAAATCCTATAGGTTTCTTGGGAGTCGGAATAGGTGGCGCCACTTGACTTCCTCCCGACCCCACCAAAATCACCACAGCTTCCGATTCCACGATGTAGTATTTGTTGTAGTCAAGCACAATAGTAGACCTATAAATAACACAGTTCAATAATGACATTGTAAGTACTTTTTATGTGTTACGGAATACATAATACGTAGATGTCTTGTTAAAAGGAATATTCGTGTTATTTCAATCAGTTGATTGCATCGTACACAATGCCTCCTTATATCCGCCACTGGCATTGGGCATTGTTTCGGAGGATGCCTTGTGTCAATGTTAGTAAGCTAAACATTTCACTTCTTGCCATCGATCTTTTCAATATCCTACACCAAGAGTAGGTAAGGAAACCCGCGATAAGTCTCGAATGTCAAATATGTTAATACAACTTTTACAAAAGCAATTTAAATACTTCCAGTTTCATGAATTGAAGCATTATAATTTACATCAAAGACAATCCAAGGTAAATATGACCATAAATGATGGCATCTGATCACGACCGTGTCGTCATTATGGACACTTTTCTAAGTGTTTGTCTGGTGCTCACACGACGATGTTCCGATTGCATATGCAAATATGTACACCGTGGTCTCATCTTGATGCAAATACTCACTTGAACTTAATCGTAGTTTCCACCGAGACGATAGGCACCACCCAATGAAACGTCCTCGTATATTTGGGCATCCTTCCGTCTGTGTGGGTTACTGCAGTGTTCTGGTGAATGAAGAGGTGGATAAACACGATTATGATAAACACGAAGGAGAGAGAGAGAGAGAGAGAGAGAGAGAGAGAGAGAGAGAGAGAGAGAGAGAGAGAGAGAGAGAGAGAGAGAGAGAGCATGCCACGAATTCAAATTAGTATTGTCTATGCATATATGGTGATGGTTAAGAGAGAGAGAGAGAGAGAGAGAGAGAGAGAGAGGGGAGAGAGAGAGACCGAGAGAGAGATATGAGCGTCTACTTTAAAGTGGAAAAATACTTCCTTCATAGGTCAAAGGTCACTAACGTGGTCACAACTTATTCTAATACAACTATGATGTTTCTTCGGATTAAAAAACAATTATTTGAAATAAATTAGCTATATTTAGAACAAAGCACTGTTGGCTGTGTCATATTATTTTTGTGGATTATTTTCCATGTTTTTATTTAGAACTTAGACCATAGTTTTCATTCCCTGGTTTACGGATCCACCGACTCGATTTTTTTTCCACTGGATACATTTTTAAAATTATTTTTATTATATTCCGCCGAAAGTGCACAATTCTTTTGAAAATTATAATAATAAATGGCGAAGGAAAACGTCGTATAACCCATCATTGGACATGAACAAAGACTGGCAGGCAACGATGGACACAACATTGAAGCGATTTTTGATTACTTACTGGTAAATGTGTAAAATAAAGGATTAATTTAAATCTAAACGACATATGTGTACTGATGTTTAAAACAATTATTGACAATTATATTGATCAATTATATTTATTTTCTGTCAACCGACCATTCATAATCTCCAATTATTAACATTTTTATATTGGACCTTACTGACTGGCCAAAATATTAATGTATATTAATTTATATTTCCTACCGCCCGAGCCAAAATGATCACAGAAAATTCCGTACAATCCGTAAAATGGCCTTAGTAATACATGTAAAATCATGTAAAAAAAACCCACAATAATAATACGTACTATTGCTGCAATATGATCTTGCCAGAGGAGGAACATGGCTCGCGTAATATTATGTATAATAATATATATTTATAAAAAAACCACACGTGTTAATGCGTGCAATAATGATCTTGCCACTTTTAGTTTCTAAAGGAGGAAGACGACTCACACCACACATAGCTTTCATGTGTGTATCAGGAACAATCCTTCCAAGTTTCGCCCCGGAATTGACGTCCTGTGGTTGTATTAGATACCCACGGTACCGTCCTTCCCCTGACGCAAGTATAGACACTGGAATCATACCATCGTATTATGCAATTAATATTAGTAGTAGCACAAGGCATGGCTTAACATTGTATTGAAATCTCGGTAGTCTAAAGCATGTAGTACATGAACATCACAAAACATTTATTTGTTCAAATATTAAGTGTGTCAGCAGAGCGTCCTCTACCTCATGCAGTATACCCTAAAGTCGCTGGATAACGGGACACATCTCGTGGGCCAACTTAGAGTGGATGGTCGTAGAGCTAGAGTGTGTAATTATTTTTGGCGTTATTTTGAGGTTGTTGTATCAGGTAGGTAGCATGTCACCTATTCATCAATGGGGGAACTTCCGATTTAGCAATAATATGGTGGCTTCTATTGAATCGACCTGAAAGCAGGACCAGCGTAAACGGACGTCGTCGTAAAATGTTCCCACTAGCTGCGTCACGGAGGTCGACAGATTCGATCGAGGCAGCGTTATGATGTGGGCAGCCATATCGCATACTTGGAAAACAAATATGGTTAAAATCCAGATTAATTTAACGGCCCAGTGGTACTGCAACACCTTTGTTCAATTACACCTTATACAATTAAATGATGCTGTAACGCCATTTTCCAGCAAGACAATGCCAACCACAATAGATCTCATCTATTAGCATGGTGCCTTCACAATAAACATATACAGGTTCTTCTATCGCCCTACAGTGCCAGATTTCAACCAAAAAGAAGAATGATGGGATGACCTGTATAAAAGCTTGCGTAAACGTCACCGTCGGCTACAGACATTATAATTACTGGTATGACCCCTGTAGGATGAGTGAACAAACATTGTCCATGCTCGAATTTTAAATCTCACCAGCTCCATAGAAAGGTGGTGCCAAGCAAATCTGAATACTGGTAGTGGATAAGGATATCTTCACATTTGGTTATCTTGGCCTTTGTTCATACCTATGAAATATTCACAGTTTGAAGGCACGTGCACCCTAATCATAATGCATCTCATATGATTATATTTGCTTAAGTAATCGATGGCTAATTTGACCTAATAATATCGTCTATGCGTTTCTTTTTTGAAGAATATATGTATAAATACCGTTTATGTTATCCCCAGGCTTCATACTGGTTTTCTGCACGACGATCTTGTAAGGCCCGTTCCCTTGGACTTTCCTGCCATGCTGTGGGATCATCGTATCGCAGACACCCTCGGGGGCACCACGTGGGTAGGCGGACGTTCTACACACAGCCATTGCTATGAGGACGAGATGGATCCAATGAGTTCCTTGGGACATTCTGCAGGGAGATCTGGGGAGTTCTGTGCATAGAACAAATACAATTTAAAGGCATATTATAACATATATTGATGCTTGTTTAGGACTAGTTCTTAGCTATAATTGTTGTATGTTTTATTTTGATATAGTTTAGATGTGTCCCTCATAATTATACAATAGACCTAATTATATAATAAACATGTAATATGCATTTGATCATGATGAAGATATATGTTTGTTTAGTAATATTAATATTAATATTAATAATAATAATAATAATAACACTACTACTACTACTACTACTACTACTACTACTACTACTACTATTATTATTATTATTATTATTACTACTACTACTAATAATAATAATAATATGTATTAAAATTATATATTAAAGGTTGAGACATACTATTATGACACAAATGGGTGTGTTTTAGCTTCTATTTATAGACCTTTTGACACCTTTATGTTGCTTGGCATGCACAGAGTTCCACCAGTCTAGATCGATGTTGAAAAGACCATGTCCAAATGACCCGATTGCGTAATGTATTCTAGCATATCATTCACTAACCTCAAGGAAAAACGAAAGGTTACATAGTGGAATAATTCGAGCTGTGGAAGATTTGTATTTTTTGTAGGAATACCATCTGTCAGATTGTGGCGTCTATTGACAATTCATCAGCTATATGGGATTGCATATAGTTATAATACTTCCATCTTTAAGGTACATCGATACAAGTCAAAGTTGTCTCGATATTTTAGGTAAAGCGCATAAAGGATAAAGCAATTTAGTTACAGTGCAACCGAAATGGATGAAACATAACTCGTAATACTTTTAACTGTGTTTTACCTTAGAAACCAAAAATTCCATATCACTCGTACACTTATGATATTAATGTGTACAAATCTAAAACAAATATTAGAAAATGGTACGGAATATTTAAGAATAGAATTGATAAAAATATGGTTAAAATATGTTTAATACACAGTACCTGTTCTCCCTTCAAATGGATAACGTTTTACCAACTAGCGCTGCGAGAAAGTCCTGGTGCATGGAAACATCTATACTTACTGCTATTACTATCACCACCACCTCTATTATTATTATTATTATTACTATTTTGATTACCAATATTTTATTATTATCATTACCAATATTATTATTACTATTATAATTATTTCCACAGCTATTATTACCATTATTGATATTATTATTATAAAATTATTATTATAAAAAGTAGATATGCAACAATGCTTACCTTGATATTAAAATCCAGATGTGTTTCTGTCTTTTTCTATTACGTTCAGTATCCCATGTAAGAAGAACTTATGCCTCACATATCGGATCTCCCCCGTAACTGTTTGATCTCCCACCTGTCAGAGTGCATTCACTTGCCCACTGAGTGTAATATCGGTGAGTAGGAATATATAAATCCCCACGTCATTCTCATCGAAATAACCAATCAAGCATAGCATCGTGCCCTGGAGCAGATTCGCAAGTAAAGATCATATATAAACGTTGATTGCGTACGACACAAAAAAACACCGAGGATTCTTGCCGGAAATATCTGCACTTTTAAATGTACACCCTCTCCCGCCCTGTCTTTTTTTAATTTTATTTTTTTGTGTATGGTTTAGAGCCACTTTCAAGATGCTTTCACTTGTACCGCGGCTTGTTATAATAATACTATTATTAGGTACTAAATTAATATTTATTAATACTGTTTCAATTAAATTCATGGTCGTATGTGCAATATGTACATACACACATATTGAAAGAAGATGCTGTACACTATAAACAAACTATTATCCCAAGAGAAGATTCTAAACATTTCTTTTAATAATAATTCCATTTTTATGGCATTTCAATGATCTGTTATTACTGTACTAGTGTACCTCGGTTTAATAATCAGATGATTGCACAGACGGCAAACGACATCGCGGGAGTCCCGGGATCTCTGATGGCTGCTGTTTCGTATTTGGGGAATTATTGATGAAGATTTCAAAATATTGCTACGTCACCCCTCCCTGATGTGACACGGAGCCTGCCTCGAATTGATCGGCCTCTGTGAAAGCGCCGGTGGTGCCTCACCGTAGATGCCCCGAGCTCCGATTTTCTTATTCTCATCTTTCCACAGTCTATATATTGCCTAACACGTAATGATTCAATACCCGTCCATTTATAGAATCACTGCCCCCAGATAAGATTAACTTCCGCGTATTAATTTGAGTGTGTTCATCAAAATTAATGTAGTGGTAAGTTTTGTCCTTACGAACTATTTAATTCGGTGTAAAGAAATATGCAATTAGGTCAAAGTATTTGAACACATCAAATGATGGATTGATACAAGGTACAGATGAGGTTTACTGAACAAAGATTAGATTACCAAGTATACTCATGATCGAAAGAATGTACAAAAGTAACAAAAGTAACAAAATATATGTAATGCGGTAGTTAGATATATTACATAGTAACAGAATATACACATTAAATACAAACTCAAAATAAAGTTTGTGAATTTATATTGAAATACGCAATGCCCAACGCAATCTCAAACGACGATGTCTTAAAGTACATGGCTTTGCTGATGGTAGTCGGATGGCAGTGATGCCTGCAGCACGAAGTCTACATGACACCGTACGGCGACTGATACGGCAATCATGCATACCACAGTTAGGAACCAATTGCGCTAGCGTAACGTTCTAAGGTGGTCTTCTCCGTGGGTTATAACCTTAATCTGTGCATGAGGCTGCATATTGTTGATTTTGTACAAGCAAACGTCGTAGCAATTACTGTATTTGAGGTTCCATCTTGCGCCATCCCAAAGGTGCATTCTCGCATAGAATGATACTCTATACAAGTCGTTAGACAGACAGATACACACACAGATACACAGACGCACACACACACACACATACACACACACACACACAGAGGGAAGGAAATATACACACACATACACACAGACATACACACACGTATACTGATTTCAATCTTACACACACCACATACACACACACACACACACACACACACACACAAATACACATATACCACACATACACACACACGTATACCAATTTCCATCTTGCACACACGACAGACAGATATACACACACACACACACACACCACACACCACACACACACAGAGGGAAGGAAAGGTACACACACATACACACACAGACATACACACACGTATACCGATTTCCATTGTTTACACACCACAGACACACACACACACACACACACACACACACACAGAGGGAAGGAAAGATACACACACATACACACAGACATACACACACGTATACTGATTTCCATTGATCACACACCACAGACACACACACACACACACACACACACACACACACACACACGCACACGCACATACACACAGACACACACACGTATACAAATTTCCATCTTGTGTATACGCTGTATACGTGGCGAGCGCACTCAAGTACATGCGGCTATGCCAATAAACTGTAAGCGTGATCAGTAAGACGTGTGGTGTCGCCATGACCGCAGAATGTTGACATCTGAAGTGTTCGTATGGCCAAAGGTGCATTGAACATTTTACAGGAATGTTGAACCTATATCTAAACTAATTAATTTCATCAGTGCTGTCTCTACCTATTTCGTACGTAAGCATGTGTTTACATATTTACTACCACCACTAAGCACTACATCAATGTTCTGCTGCATACCACCTTAAAGTGGCAATATCATCTTTGCATGTAATAATTATTATATTTAGAAATTTGTTCTACATAATATTTCTAACTAGCGAAAAATTGAGGAAAATACAGAACAATTATATGATTCCGTAGCACCAATTCGTTGTTCTAAACATGCACTGACCCGCTTTTACCCCCGGACCGCCATTTTGTTGTGAACATAGTCGGTGTAATTAATCAAGATAGTTGTATCAGAATATGTAATAACCATGTCAGTGACATTGAATGTATTAAAAGATAATCGTGCCTCTTTAATAAAGGAAATACATGCTTGCGTTTGTACATTACATCTCACGGAAACGCTTCAGGCAAAGGAATGTCATTTTGAAGATATCCTTACAGTAATATTATATACTGTAAATCAGGAAATTAATGCGTCACTAATTTATTGCGACCTCAAGCTTTTGGACATAAATGCGACAAGAATTAAATGCGATCGACCTCTATTCATGTATTTTTCCCGGACGTACCTTTCATTATTTTCCATAATGCGTAGGAATTAAATGCGGCCATAAGCCAATCGCATATTTCGCATTAATATCATGCTCGCATTAATTTCCTGATTTACAGTATACAGAAATTGGATATGGACCTTGTTTGGAGAATCGAAATGTATCTTAATAATAAACATAAGCATAAGCAGTAACAATAATGTCGCCCATACTTTGTTTTTCAAAATCCCAATTCAACCAGTTCAAATTAATGGCTATAAATTTACACACGTAAGTTGACTAAAGTGTTTGTCAAATATGCCGCAATTTCACGTCGAATATTTTCTGAAGCATTAATATATAATATGGCACCTTACATTTCATGATGCTCGATATCATTATGAAAGCTCAATGAGTTCGGAGTTCGAGCCTACCCAGAGGATACCCTGAGGGTTTGGACACAATTTGCTCTAAATTTGGAAATTGGGTCATCACCATATCTTTATATAAAATGTACAAATCTAATATAATACCATTACATTTTCACAGACAGTCCAAATAATCCCATATTGCTTTCGTTGCTGTCAGTACCATAAGTTTTGGACTGATACCGGTATCACGTAATTAGTCTTGATGATCATGAGAACTTCTTTGAGCGCTTACTTTTTTGAAGGGGTATGGATTAGTCCAGGTTTTTATTAGAGCGCACATCCGGTCGTGAAGATGTGGATAAAATGTCTATATAGCTACAGTATAATGTAATCAATTTAGTTTGCCCCTATGAATTAGCAGTCGTGAATGCTTAAATAAAAGCGGTAAATATACAATAACAAAATACAAATATTTGATAACTTATTTTATTTGACATTCATATATATTATATAGAAAAGCTAAATATGAAAGAATTCTCTTCAGGAAGGAAATGTTCACAACAGGATTCCACTCAATGGAACTGAATAACAGGCTAGCTTAAAATACATCGGCATTAATAGCCAGTAAAGTCACATCTTCGATATTGGTCGGGAGCACTAAACAATGATTTGCCAGATTGTTTATTTTAAATCTAAACTTTAAAAATAGATTTGATTTTGCTTTGTAACACAGTAAGACATATTATTATTCAGATATCTTCATCATCTAACGGGAATCGAACGGAGAGTTTCAGTGGAATCCGACAAATGAGACTTACATGTACGCTCTCTCGGCTCAAACAAGGAACTGCCTACAATATGTATGTGTGTGTGTGTGTGTGTGTGTGTTTGTGTATGTGTTTGTGTTTGTGTTTGTGTGTGTGTGTGTGTGT
Source organism: Lepetodrilus schrolli (assembly GCA_032361225.1). Lineage (NCBI taxonomy): Eukaryota > Metazoa > Mollusca > Gastropoda > Lepetellida > Lepetodrilidae > Lepetodrilus > Lepetodrilus schrolli. The sequence continues at coordinate 120 of JAUTBT010084911.1, read as the reverse complement.
TTGTGCGCGCGCGCGTGTGAGTATTTGTGAGTGGGAATATATATATTCTAATTATTCAATATAATCATTTTAATGTAATAAACCATTGAAAACTGCCGACAAACAGCTTTATCGAGAGGA